>JAQIXX010000703.1:0-49482 GCA_034700605.1 Willowsia nigromaculata
ACTCAACGCTGACCAATCCAAAGATACAGTCTCAGAATCAACAGCAGAACCAGCAGGGCCAACAGCAGATGATGCACGCTGTACAGCAGCAAGGGTCGCACCCAACGCCCCCAGGGTCTGCAGCGGTATACCAACAGCACCATCCCAAATGCTACTATTATCAACAGACGTCATCCGCGCCCACCCAAACCACTAACTCTACTGGAAAGTATATTCCAGAGAAGCTTCACCCAGTGCACCGTTACACACCAGGTAAATAGTTTTCCCTTATCTCTCCAGTTCCCCTCGCCAGCTCTACGACAATTACGATCACTTCACACATACGAGAGAATAATAGGCACACTGTGCGTATGCGCAATATAATTAACATAATATGACATTTTTGTATAAGATTTTTTTATGTTTTTGTCTCCTTGTTTTATGAATGTTAAAATTCATGATTAATGTTCAGCTTCTGGATATGGACGGATCACATTAGAGCATTCGATTGAGGCATAGTAAATGCCTTTTTTGTATTTCTTGTCATACATGTCATGTTTTGGTCTTTTTCGTGATTTTTGCTATCAGTTGCCAATTTTTGTAAAAAAGATGGATTATGATTATGAAGCAAAAATCTCTCTAAAATTACATACAACGTAAAATTTTGCATATGCATCACATAGTAAATTTTTAAGGAAGTTTAGAGAGTAGTGAGAAATGTATGTCATGAAAGTCCGGACCTTTGTAATTAGAAGTTATTTTTTCACCGATATCATTGTTTCTTCCATTTCCTTGTCTTGCACCTCTAACTGTGATTGATTTTGTTTTTTGTTTCCAGATATTTACGAAAGCAGCTCAGGCCCCAGAATTGTAGGAACGATTCCAAAGAAACAACCCGGTTCGGATCATTATGAAGTACCTCATGCTCACCAGCAAATGTTACAACAGCAACAAGCCCAACAGCAGCAGCAACAACAACAGCAAGCGGCGGCCCAACAACAGCAGCAACAGCAACAACAGCAAAACGCTACGCGGATTCGTCGGGAGTTCCGTAACAAAACTCTTCCAGACTGGAGCGTTGGGGATGCTTGTGATTGGCTTGATAGCCTCTTTATGCCAGAGTACAAAGCAATATTCCAACAGAGGGCAATTGATGGTAAAAAGTTGATGCGCATCGACAATGCAACTCTTCTTGAATTAGGGATCAAGAAGCTAGGCCATAGAATGAATATAGAGAAATCATTGAAGCGTTATTTGCCACAACCAAAGACTTAAGGAAGATACGAATGTGCAACTAGTTCCTGTTTAATTTCTATTATATCGTTATCGTTAATTAATACTGTCATTACTACTACGATTAATTATTATTATTATTATTATTAATTTTCATTAACGTCCTTTGTAAGCTTGCTGCACGGTACATTCGTTTATACTACAGACACTGATATTAATTAATTACATTGTACTCGCATATGTTATCGTTATTCATGTATGTAAAAAATATTGTATTTACTCTTCAAATGTAATTTAATTGCAAAGCAACCATGCTCCTCTAGTCATACTGACCTACGAGTTTATTAATGAAATGAGTGTGCTTGTTAATCAATTTAAAGCAATACTTTCTCCTTACTCACCGTTAAAAAATAAATAAAATTCCGACATTGAGTTCATCAGTTCCGTAGTACATTACCAGGGTTCTCTCAGATTAATGCATATTGCTGCTGTTTTTGGATTTTGGAAATTGAGTCTTAGAATGTTTAAATCAGGGCATGTGTTTGTTGCGAAATACATACAAGAACCAGAGGTTTCGCTGATTTTGATTGTGTTTCCTTCAAGTGTCAAGTCTCCACAAACTGTCATAACTACATTTCTATAAACCAGCTTCCAAAATACAATAATTTCATTATACAAACCATAGATCAGTTTCACTGCAGGAATGTGCATGTTTTTTCAATTTTACTACTACGTATGTATTTATGAAGTTTATACCTGACGTTCCAATAATGATCAGAGAATGCATTGCTCAAAAATTTGAAATAATGGGCAAGTTTGAGAATCAGTATGTCGGTTAGGTTATGTGTGTATTCCAATATTCAACGAGTGCAGCTACAAATGAGAATTGTGTAAGTGGTTAAATTAAAACGTACAAAAATATTAGTGCAACCAACGGCTTGTGATTCATTGTTAATACGAGTGTAAATTGATAAGCGTAAAAATAACCAAATTAGCGGTAGACTTATAGCATGCGTTATGATCCGGTCAGCTATGGGTTAAGTTGTTTTTAAATAGATTTGGGTGATGATGAGCATACCAAAATGTCTCCTGATATTTATGAGATTTCGAAAGAGATTCGTAATTATGTACCAGGAAGCAGAACGACGTTGTATTTCGTATTTACGAAAGACTTATACAATAGAAATATTGAATCTCTTTTAAATATGGCAATATTATAATCTGAAATTGTTGTAAACGTTTCCAAACAAGTTTTAGTAGTATTTAATGAAATTGGAGTTTACGTAAAAGATCCAAATGTTAGACTACTTTTACCTACCGTTATAATTGAGCGTATTGCATTTTACTATGCACTGATAGTTGCTACACTTAAAGACGTGATAATTATTATTAGTTAACACTTTTATGGGGATAAAAACAACAAAGGACTTTCAGACAAATCGTTAAAGTAAAAAAAAGTAGGCTAGCTTGAAGGTGACAGGCAGTTTATCAACTTTGTTGTATATTACAGAAATATTGGATCTTTGATGCTACTGAGATTTGTACTGCGGAGACAGTTGGTTAGCTTATATACAATATTGGAATACATAATTTACATAATTGGAATGGTTTGCCATTGTATCCATCAACTTCAAAGTCATTTTTATCTTGACCGTTAAGATTGATTTTCTACCATATAAATAATCAGGAACTAGTTACCTCATGAAAGATACTACTTCTAAAATCGAGAATCATATGAACTGAATTTAAGAATAAAAAAAAACACACCGTTATGAGATGATGTGCGAAACTCAAAGATGCAAAAAAACGTTGCAGCATTGGAGAAAGAAATAATGAAAGGTAGTGTGGCAACCATATACATAGTCTTACACCTTTGGTCATTTTTAATATAACGATTTAATAATGAATTACTAATAATAATCATAATGATGACTAGGTCTAAGGGGGGACGCAATCCCCCAACTCTTTAGGAAGCGTTTGTTGGTGAATGAAATGAATCAAAATAGTTGAATTGTTATGACAAGTCTGGAATTTTTCATCAGAGTGAAAAGTACGCTCTTTTTGTAGAATTATTTGTATTTCCACCACACCACACACATTCATACGTACTATATAGATTTAATTATTTAAAGCAACCAAGTCAATAAATTGATAGGTAGTAGTACTGTACATATTATATCTGAGTTACAATTGAGGACCATTACATACATTCCCGGCGTTTCTGATATAAAAAATATACACGTTCTGTATGAAGTCATTTCTAAAATCTTTAGTGATACGTTAAGAAATACACAAGCTTTAAAACTCTCGCTTGTCCTTGTTACTACTGATCATAGTTAGGATTTTGGATGCTCGATAATCGTCGAAATAGAGTTTGAAATAGAAAATTATATTATGCAGCTAGATTAGTTACTGTTTATTTACATAATAAGCTCAAAAATGAATTCCTTTGTTCATTTTTTGCTTGAAGTTTTGGAGCTTGCCTAAACGTTAACCAGTTTAAATTATCGTTTAAATGTCAACAGTTATTTTTTGAGTAAGACCTACTTTTCAATTCTGTATACACTTCTTTGCATCAATACAGATGGATTTGCGTGAGATGCAATCAACTTTGACCAGTGACAGTTGTATAGTTTGATTTATAGAATATTATTAAGATAAATGTTAACAATTTTTGTCTGTTGCATCGTCAACTTTTGAAGGTGATTAAAACGCAGGATTTTCTTTCTTTCTAGTGTCTATAGTCTTTTCTACAATGAGAATGAATTTTGAGAGTTACGAGAAACCATTAGAAAAGGTTCTCTGAATAGAAATGCAATGAAAGCTGGAGAGTTTAGTTAGCCATGATTAAGCTTATTCTATAAATGATAATGACAAAAGTGCAATGTCTTTAATTTCTGTGAGCTACTCTTGTAAATGTAACCACCGTGTAAGAAGTGTATAAATTGTAACGCCTTATCATACATGCTGTTCCTGTAGAAAAAAAGTTCCGCAAGTTTCATTTACGTAGATCGTCGCGTATAGTCAAAGTGAGAGTAAAATTTAGTAATTTATTAAGCGTACAGTAAAAGAATATAAAAGACTCAATTGAATTATTGAATTTTCCGGCACAGAAAAAAACACACGTATGATGCGACTTACTCCCAAATGAACAAAAATATTTCCCTTAACTAACAAGGAAAAACCCCAGCCCTGAACTGAGAAACCATTAGAACATAGCTTATCTACCCTTAGCCCCCAATCATTGAACCGTGTCATGGGGAAGAATATTCAAAGTGGTACAGTACGGGGAAAGAGAGTGGGCGCGGATTCCATAGCTGGGGGATAGGGCTAGAAATTCAACGATTAAAGCTAGGATTTAACGGTTTGGAGCTTTCAATATTTGAGGGGTTGAGGATTCAGCGACCTGGGACTTGGGTTCAATGACTGGGGGATAGGGGTGGACATTTATGTTTAAATGGTTACTCAGTTCAGAGGCTGGAGGTTTTTCCTTTTTGTGGGGAAAATATTTTTGTTCCTTTGGTTATCAGCGGCATCACACGTTGTGCTTTCTCCTGTGCCGGAAGATTTAATAATTCAATTTGGTATTTTAATTCCGTTTACACACTGTAATCCATGTTAAATATCCACAGAATAATAAATCTTATGTATGAGTTTTGGTATAATTTGATGTGAAAGTGTAGAAAAAGGTAATGAGTCGTGAATGTCGTTTTACACAGTGCTACATACATGGTGTGTATAGTGATCGAGAAATTAAAATGCAATTGTCTTTTTCACATGGATGGTGTCTTTTTTGAATAGTCATTTGTGAGATTTTTAATAAATATAATAATATTATTATTATTGCATACAAAATGTAACTGTACACATGACTTGTAATTACTAAATGGTGAAATCTGTATGTTTGTTATTACCTCGCTAATATATATTATGATTATCGTAATTATCAAATGTAAAGTTGTATAAAACATAAAATGTTTAGCCATATATTATACAAAGTGTATTACTATTAGTTGGTATGATTGTGCTAAAATTCTGAGTTTAAAGAATCTCCTCCTCGAAAAAATTGTTCAGTTATTGGTTTACGCTACATAAAAATGTAAATAAGATAATATGGTCTCTGAAGGAAGATTCACTGCTACTACACCAACTGTATTGTGTACACATTGTTGTAAAAAATACATACAATGAGAGAGGAGCAGACACAAAAAAACAGAACAGTCATTTAGTAAAGAATGCAAAATGCAATTGAAACTTGCAAGAAGGGGGTATATTATTATTAATATTATTCAATGGTGAAGAAGTATTCACAGTTGCCAAAGTTAATTATTTAGCCGTTATCATATGTACCAAGTCCAAGTATATAACAATCCAAGTTACGAGATAAATTAATAAAAACTTGAATCTGATTTACGATTAAAGTATAGCATTTGTATCACATTTCATTTGTATTTATTTCAACATTCATTTCACACATCAACTTCAACATTTGCAACTTTGACAAAGCATCACAATAATTTCCATCGCAATTAAATTATAATTTTGCTGAAATTAGCGTCGCCCAACCCTATTCTTCCGGAAAGTTTAATAAATGCATACGCCACAGCCACAATTGAACCTTGTGTAACCACTTGGGGGGGGGGGTATTTGGGAGGAAACAACATTGTTTTATTTACGACATTTGCATTGTGCTTGACATTACCGTATTAATGCATTTGAATTCCATAGTAATTGCATGATCGTAATTCTGGTGTTGATTTTCAATTGTTTCTAGCTTCTTTGATGAACGTCATTATTGAAGTCTGCTTAAAGATCCCATGATAATTTTGTTGGATTTCTTGATTCGTCATTTCATGCAATACGTAATTTTTACATCTGCGATTGTGCAAGTTGCAATGCTTTTTTGGAGAAAAAGGACTTCCATCGAATGATTTATAGAATGAAATTTGATATGAAGCAGTCATAAATTTTTCAAGTACGCATAAAATAATATCTGTTTTAAGTAGTGGCATAACCCCATACAACACACAACACACCAACAACAACAGCATTGAGGAATACACCATCAAGCATGAAAAAAAAAACATTTTACATTCAATAGTAAGCCTTGCTTTCACTTTCATCAGCCACACATCCCAAACGGTGAAACAAAAGACAGTAAATTACAACAGCTCTGGCAAGTAATATGTGGCCATCCTTTTAATTCCTTTTTTTCTTCTTGCTATTCCATCGACAACAATTTTTGCCTCCTCAAGTTTCCATCGTTCACAATTCCCAGCCATTTCAAATCCCTCGTGAGCTTGAAAGTAAGGGTCTTACCAGCAATTTTAAAAGTTTCCTTTGTTTTAGTGCTATAAGCTATTTTTTCATTTACAACATATTAAGCTTAAAATGAGTGCTGACTACCGTTGATTACATGGCTTAATTTTCCTAGTTTATCAACACTCAAGAACAATGAAGAGGCACAAGCTTTTTAATCCAATCTGCAAGCTCCTTCCTGTAGCCAGCCTCCAAAAAATATTCTGCTTTTGCCCTGCATTTCCCTTCTCTTTTGACAGATTATAGTCAAGTTTCACCGTTTTTTCTCCCTTCCATGCAAAACATTCGTTCACTTTTAATTTAACTTTTCCCCCACTCTAATTTCTAGCTTTTTCCCCATTTCTTTCTTCCGCTCTCATTATGCTAATAATGCTAACTATCTTACTTTTCTCTTTTCATAATTTTCGTCATTAGATTTCTTCAGATTCCCTCGACTTGATGCATCTACTCATACGCTTTTATGCAGACATGAGTATTTTCTGAATTATTATTGTGTAAAGTTCTTGTTGATATTCAAATCATTGCTTTCTTTTGCTTGCTACTATCTCGATCCTGATTTGATTAGTAAATGCATAGTTGAATTTCAGATTTTAATTGAATAAATATGATTTTTGAAGATGTTAAATATTTTTCAATTTCATGATAATTTATTCATTTTGATTTCATTGATGTTACAATAAATAATTATGTTATACAAATTATTTTAATAACAGTATCTCGTATTTAAATTCATTATTAAACTAGTAATATTCTCATCATTACCTTTTAATGTTTCCTTGCATACTCTACATGTACGCTAGTGTCTCCGTATCAAACTGATGTATTTCAGTGTTTACACATTACAAATACCTGAATCTATACAATTTACATTCATTACAGTTTATGTAGTACAAGTAATTATGCATAAGTACAATACAAGTTTTATTTTTTTAAACATAAACATTCACATTCTACTGTACAGAGTATGACATAATATAATATTTTCTACTTCTATTTTGTAATTTATATGCTTACCAGTTTCCAGCATTACACTTTCTGGATTCGTTAATTTTGACCAATTTGTATAAAGTTTAACTCAAATATTTTAAAGGATTGTTCTGTAATCGATTTGCTGGCGTTCTGTTTCATTCAACTTTTAATTTTATTGCAATGTCTAGTGTTCATTAGGAAGAGTAACTCTGCAAATGTAAAAATGATAATGCGTCACCGCATAGCTTTATAGCTACTACATCAGAGTCAAAATAATAATAGCTTCCCCAGAAACACTCGATACGGATTAGAGCAAGCTCTGGAAAATATCGAAATAAATCTACAAAACACAACATACCGCCCATTACACTTGCAAAGGTTTAAAGCAATGCAATTTGTAATATCATGAAAAATTTACAATCATCTAATTTACTGATTTGAACCTGGCTGGAAAGAATAGAAGCTATAAAACGAGAATATAATGAGTTTAGAAATATCTTTGTGAATAAACGGTAAAATAAAATCACCAGTTCTAACAAAGTTAGATTTAGTTTGAAATACTAATCGGTAAAAAGTTTATGTACAAAAGGCTGGAATCCAGTTGCCATTGAATGAAACTTATAGATTAATAATACTTTTGGTAGGTAAATGTTGTCCCGTAGAGGAAATCCCACTACGATCTATGTAATTCCTAATGCTTAAAGTAACATTAAAAACTAACCATCTCATCAAATGAAATGAGATAAGAATTTCGAGCAATCTATATGTGATAATATTTGTATTTGTGATACACTAAAGAATCCCATTTTGAAACATCCGAGTAGAGAGATGTTTCAACTCAAAGAAATGATTGATTACCCAGAGACTCATCACTACATTGCACACTGCTGATGATTTATAATTAAGAATAACCTTGACTTTGAGTAGCTTAAATTGGCTGAAATCGGTTGATAAATATGCTTGTGATTTATTAATAATGTAACTGATACACATTTATGTTAATTACTTATTGGCCAAACACCTTCACTGATAAAAATTAATTAATCATACCGCTGACTATCGCCATGCTTATTTATTGCTTTTTGAACTTCATTTTTAATTCTTAGTTTCTACTTTTGGTAACTAATGCCCTATATTTGTATCCTATCGCGTTTCAAAACCTCTCTTGAAAAAATTTCAAATAAGTTTGGGCAAAAATAGATGTTCATTAAACGAAATTCTAAATAATTAGTATATGTGTGCTAGATTTTCCTTAGTGTGTGCATTAAATGTACATAAGTAGGTATGTATTATATAACATATAACTATTTTTTTAAATACAAAATTATTTTAGGATGAGTGATTAAAGCATTGTGTTCATGATTTTATGAAACTATTTATCCAGTCGCCAGTAACTCACTGAACATATTAATTACCAGTTAAAGTACTATATTCTAATTAAATGTTTTGTTGAGCTCAAGATACAAAATATCATGTCATTCGATTTCCTCTTTCTTCGTATCTTTATCATCAAAAAATTCCTAATTGTACTGCGAAGACTCATAGAATATTGGTTACCTGCTTTGCCATCGTTTTACGGATGCGCATGTATGAAATAACTATATAGGTAGCATTATAATCGTATTCTTATATTAACCTATTAAAATCAGTTTCTTCTATTATATTGCTTCCAATGTTTCCCATCATGTACTTAAATTTGCGTAATGTTTTACTTCATTAAACCTATCAGTTAACTCTGTATATTGTTCGTGCATTTTAAAAATCGATTCAATTTTA
The DNA here is from genome assembly GCA_034700605.1 of Willowsia nigromaculata. Taxonomy (NCBI): domain Eukaryota; kingdom Metazoa; phylum Arthropoda; class Collembola; order Entomobryomorpha; family Entomobryidae; genus Willowsia; species Willowsia nigromaculata. Next base: position 9,277 of record JAQIXX010000703.1, read on the forward strand.
GCCTGTGAAGCAACACTACGATATAAAAAATACCGTTAAACCGGTAAAACTGTCTGCGTATATTCAATATACTATATCGGATACGTACTGAAAAAATAGTGCAGTAATCCATGCGCACATAATCATTCAAATAATTAAAAAGCCGTAAAATTATTCTTTAGATCTATTTCATTCCAATATTCAATAGTATTTGAATTTGTCATCGGGTTCAAAATGCAAACGAGCCTTTCCTACAATCGTTTATCTTTCTTTCCACAGTAGTAACTCATATGAATTAAATCAAAAAATAAAGTTAACTTACAATTCGGAATGATTCAATGTGCAACTGATCGAATTAATTATGGGAATTCGAAAGCAACCACCATGATATGATGAAGCAAGATTTTATACGCACCATTTTCTTCGTTCATGTTGAAATACCCTGTTGAGAATATGGTCCTTGCTAGATTTATACGAAATAATTAATGCATGCAAAAGGAACCCTACTAACGACGAGACTAGAGTCATAAAAGCTGCAACGTAAAAGAGATCTCTGTAAATGGCGGAGTCGTAATTGTTAGGATGGAAGATTAAATGGAATGATGAAGATGATCAGTTATAGTTTTGACGTTTCAAAGATACGAAAATATTGAAACGTCTCAAAGCGGTACTGACGTCTCGCAGCACAATAATGTACAAAAATGCTTAACAAATTCCCATTGCTAATAATAAGATATTATATGATGCATTTTGGTTGTCTTCTTGTTTGGAATGCAATGTTTCCACAGTATTGTGAATCTATAGTATGATATGATAATTATATTGTAAGACGTACTATATAGATCTATTTTTTCTTTAGATGAGCATAGGATTAGGGACTGGCTAATTATCTACATTATTATTTACCTAAGACGTATTTTTCTTGCATACCCTTTTCATCATTTACTGTTAAAATAAGTACCTTGGAAATGTCCACAATCATCCTTTTTAAAGGAGCATTTTTTCAAGTAATCCTCTAATTTGTAAAGACTAACCTATGGATACTCTAGTTTACAAAAACATGAAATATCAAAGCCTTGAAAACCTAGTTTCTAATATTAGCGGTGATACAAATGGAGTACTAGATTTTTCCCCATCCACATCATCATGATGACCTGTCTCTTTTCTTTGTGGAAATCCTACGCAATGATAATACACAAACTTACAATTTAATAACATGCTAAAGTTTAATTTTCTTTGGCTGCGTTTTCACTTGAGCTAGTTTTTCGGAGGAGAAATATATACGTATAATCTAGTTTAGGTTGGTATGGAGAATAAGGACGCATAAAAATTAATGGACTAGGAAACATCATTGTCTTAAAATGTCTAAATGATGGATTTAAAGAAATAATAAGCCTCCTTGAAATACTGTGAGTAAGATTCTGAAAATAAATAAACATTCCCAAAGCTCATGCCACCCTGCTCTTCCCAAATAAATCAATAAACTTTAAAAGCAATATTTCGTCTATTTCAATCACTTAAAAATGAAATATCAAAAAACACTAATTTTTCATGTTTCTGCCGACCGAGTTTAGAAATGCATACAACTCTAATTCCCTTTTCTATTTACCTATACGCACGTAAAATAACTTTTTAATTGTCTATAAGGTTTATTGATAAAGTATGGTAGCTATCTTCTGTTTAGCTTTACACGATGTAGATCCACTCTTCTATATTGAGCTTAAGCGGAGAATTTCATCCCACCGTTTGTTTTATCCGTTTAGCTCGTAATTGATCCTATTTAACCAGACGATGCGAACATGCACAGAATGTTCTGTTTGTGACTGCATGTGATTTAATTAAAGTCATAGTGCTCCTAAACCATTATACTCTTATTCAACCATCATCTTATTATATGTGTACCTGCTTTATATGTACATACTATTCTTTTTCATGTATCCTAAATGGAATGAAATGATTACGTATATTATATGATTATTTGCTGCATCTTTACTTTCCCTATGCATTTATGTACGTAATTAAATAAAAATTGAAGACATTAATTTGCTTTTTTACATGCAGTTTAATAAATGACAAGGATGATGATATTTTTATGAACTAGCGGAATGTAAATGTCTCACTCTTACAAACAATATTATTCTCTTGTCCAAATAAGTAGAGTGTCACGGACCATTTTTCACCTGTACAGTTTGTGGAAACAGTATCTGATGATGATAGTTGATAGTAGTAATGATAATATAAATAACAATGTTATAATAATAGATGTGCTCTTTGTCCCTCTATATATTAAAGTAATATTTCTTTGTAGTTTTAAATGTATATATTTATAAGAGATTTTTATACTGATGATGACTATGACGCTAAAAACTATATACTTTATTCACAGAAAGTAGATGGTCAGTGTTGAGCAGCAAACTTCATCCTTTTTTGTTTTTGTCGTTGATTACAAAACCAAACTCGAACTACATTCTTTTTAAGATCAAGTTTTTCTGCGATCGCAGCGATTTTCTCACCGGAGGGTCTTGGTTGTACGGCAAAGTATGCTTCTAGCGAGCGTTTCTCTGGGGCGGCTATCGAAGTCCTTTTTCTCTTCTTCTCACCGGCCGGTAATACATTGGGAGCATCTGGATCCCTTCGTTTACTCCTTGCTTGAGCTTCAGCCTCTTCCAACCAAGCTTGCAGAATGGGTTTTAAAGCTATCATGTTGTTATGGCTTAGAGTTAAAGACTCAAACCTGTGGGAAAACATTTCAAAAAAGACAAAATATAAGACAATTATTTCATAAACGCATTTTTTACATCACTCAAGTTGAAATCTCGAGTATTGCAAAGTATCAATCTTTATCACAGTATATGTTTTAGCGGCATACTGTATGTAGATGTAAAAGTAAACCAAATATTTTCTGTGATGGATAAGAAAGGGATTCTTTTCTGTTTCTCCCCGACTCACTCTCTCTGTCTTAATCTCACTCATCTAACCGATTTCATTGTGTGTAGCGAAGAGGTTTTTTATTTTTTGCTACGAAAGAGAAAGGAAGCATGTCCGAGAGGAATCCATGATGTTTCTTAACTAGGCATGACAGCTTGAATGCCTCCACCCGTTAGCTATGGTGGCTAGAATGTTTAATAGCGTATCAAAACCAGGAGCGAAGAGAAAAGAAGGAAGAAAACAAGTCGATGAAGTATTGAGAGTGGTCGGAATGGAATGACAGTTGAGTGGAAAGTAGAAAGCGTGATGTGCATAAAAACTTTGCTCACATTCTCTCTATCATTCATTCCCTCTTGTAATAAATCCCCTGATAAAGGAGGGTGCATAGGGCAGACAATGCATTGGAGAGAGAGAGAAACGAAATGTTTTGAAGAGGAGAGGATAGGGCGATATGGATAAAATAGATTGGATTGTTGTGAGAGTGAGGCTTACCTACAAATGGTACTTTGGGAAAGAGCACCAACACCGGGTAACTTGAGATTGGCGAGAGCTTTCCCCACGTCGGCTTGCGTGACTCCTAATTTGATACGACGTTGCTTGAATCTCTCAGCAAAAGCTTCCAATTCTCTAGGGTCCGTGTCTGCATCATGCATGCCTACAGATGGGTGCGGGTGTCCAGAATGAGGATGTCCATGGGGATGGGGTAGGGAAGGGTGACTTGCTGCTGCTGCCATCATCGAGTTCATTGCAGCTGAATGTGTGTACACGGACGACGGGTGAAGTTGGGCATGTGTGTGGGCATGAGACACGGATGTTGACTCAGAGGTCATCGGTCCAAGACTGGTCATCATGGTTGAGGATGATATAGGGTCCAGCATGTCTAATCCGTCCATACCGGGATGGCCCATCTAATTTTAAAGATACATAAGAAAATGCATTATGCAAAACTATTTGCACAAGATTGAATAACATTACTGCAGAGTGCAGGTCTTCTCTTAGAAATTTTACCTGATGTGGTCTAGGATTGTGTCCTGGGTGGGGAGGACCCATACTTGGATGGTACATCATGTCGTGTTTGAGTTGTGGTAGTCCTGTGACAGGTGGAGAAGCTCCGGGATGTTTGCCAATGTCAACTAGGGCTTCTGCACGGCTCAACAAGCCATCGTTGAGCCCTCCAAACAAGTCGCCCTGCAATCATTAAAATTTTGTGTAAATAAGTAAACTTTCAACAACACAACAATTCTTAATCAATTCTCATATGCCGACAACTACGAACGCGTCATGTTTTTCTGCTCTTTTGCACATTATAATTATTGTCATGACATCTGTGACGAGTAACGAGTAGCACATGATTCTCATTTTAATGTCGTCGATGGATGCGTAGCTATAAGAAGATTACATTCTGAGTCAAAATATCTTCGTTTTAGAACAAAGTATCCAATGAAATATGATAATGACATAGGGGCAAAATGGTACAGCACTATTTAGCTTTCAAGATTATTCTACCTACCCCAAAAATAATATTCTGAAGACTGCACATCCTCCATTAATCAACCAACAGCAATCAACTGTTTTCCGTAAACGCTCATTTCTGAGAGATAGAGCGAGAGGCTGATGAATGCACGCCGAGCATTACTGTCGCATGGTTGTCCGAGAAAGTGAACAACTGAAATCCATTTGTAGATGGCAATGATGGAGTGACGAGTGACAACAAAAGTCGTTAAGTTCATTGGCGTGGATGAGACAGCTTGTGGGAAAAATTCTCAAGAAACCCTACCGGGTTGATGGACACTCATTATTTCCTTCTTATTGGCCAAGTCTATCTATGAGTTCCGTCCCGCTTTTCCTCTTTGTTGAGCCTTCCTCTCCATTTCGCTCATCACCGCAAACAATAAGTGACATTATTATCCTTACACAATTGTGCCCACAAACTCACATTTTAGATACTTCCCCCTGGTCTTGAGCAAGTAGAAGACGAAGATGGGAAGCAATGCTGTTGACTCTTGCCACAGTTTTCTTCCTCCACCACCAAAAATACCTTTCTAATTTCTTTTATTTACGAGCTGACATTGGAGTAGTCAGAGGTGAATTGATTTCCATCAAAGGAATACAACGTTTTCATAATATTTCGTTATTCGCCTTGCAAAAAGTGTTCCGTCACGAGGAAAAACACTTCTCTCTCCGAAATATATGGCTCTTTAATGAACAGCTATAGAATGCCGATCAATTTGATGATGATGATGATGTCACTATTTACCAAACTACCCAACACAAGGTCCAGTTATACATGCACTTCAATGCTTGGAGTTAAATGCTTTCCCCTCAGCAGGGTGTATCATTATTGCAATAAAATCTAACTCTCGAACTCAACACAAACAAAAGTGAGTTTTTTTTCTCCTCAGCAACTTTCGTAGTTGATGTCGTTTCTTTCCAATTTTCTTTTTTTAGGGCTAATTTCTATAGAACAAAATTATACATACATACACACGCCACTACTTCCACCACCACACTCTGTGCCTCTCTCTGTGTGTTTTTGCCTGTGACAGCATTCATCTTGAGCACAGCACACATAAAATGCCTTTTTCCTGTCAAACATTTCCATATTTATCGATAAACTCTAAAAACGACAGGAAAGTTGATACACGGCTCGAGTGTATATAAAAAGTGAACGACCATCACAACCTCTGGAAAAATGGCTAATAAATGTGATTGGTGATAGCTCCACTACACTGAATGCGTGTGTGTATGTATTTAACCGTTATCTATCAAAAGTTTATTATATATTTTTTTGTTTGCTATGCTGCCGCTCTCTCTACTTCTACCTAAAACGAACATCAAGCGCAGGTCGATTTCCGTCTTTTTTAGTACGTAACACTCCAACTGTAGCGTCGGGTTATTTGCGCTGCCACAACAAGCAGTTTTTCTCCTCCTCCTCCCAAGTGAAAGCTCACTTTATTCGAAATGGCTTCAACCTTAAACTTTTCCCTTTCTCTCTATGTCCAGTATGCGGAGCAAAAGCAATCTATGTATATGGTATAATATTTAGCGTATGCTGAAAATCATTCCATGTTAGTGTATTTGTGAAGACATATTGGTTGTCTGACTTGCATAGATTTTATACTTTTTTTGAGGGGTGGCCTGTGAGCATGTATGGTTCGCATAGAATTTCATGAAATGATGAGTTTCGGAAAAACGTTGAGAAGAAAATCAGAGTAGTTTTTAAAAAGAGAAAGTGTAACACATCATGTATTCCTCAATGGAGTGTGCAAAAACGCTATTATCGGAAGACAATCTCCCATTATAAATTCATTTTCTCCTTGCAGAATTTTACTTTCACTCATTCAAGTTGGCGGTGGTGGTGGTGGTAATAGAGTGCATTGTAAAGGACAAAATGTACACTTGAGAGTTAAAATGATGTTTCATCATCATACATAATGTATAGAAAAGTGTTTGTGTGTGTGTGTACTTGACAATGCCATCGTACCGTAAAACGGGGAAATGGCCGGCCTTTCAAACCTTCTACTACTGCATTTTTCTCAAACAAACACACACACTCACATAAATATATATGCGAAAAGTGCAGACAAGCATAATTGAATACATGTATATTTTAATAATATTTTGACTAGGAATGGGTTGTAATCAATGAGGAAGTTGATTTGGTAATTTCCCACTGTTAAATTATAAACTAGGTAAGTTCAACCTTAAATACTTGCAAATATGCTTTGTAGTATTCATACGTATTTGTCTGTCTTTCTACAATATTTAGAGTACTAATGTGAAACTACTTACTACTTACTACTACTAGACTTGCTACTTGCTACATATGTGTACTATCACTACTTTTCTACAACATGAATGTATCATTTAGAAAGGTTGGCATGGGTAATTTTCGCCAATGAATATGCATGAGAGAAACAGTGGACTTGGGTATATAGGCTTTTATAGACTCCTTCCATTTAAATATGTAAGCACATTGTCCCAGGTCAATAAACGATTTTTCAGCTTGTAAAAGATAGAGTCTGGGACAGTCTCTTCTCTTCTGTTGCACTACTCGTGTTGTATGCAGTTGACAGTACAAAATGTACTTAAGAATATTTTGTAATTTGGTGCAAACATGTAAAATACATCATATTTCTCTATATGTGTGTGAAAGTGTGTGAGTATCGAATCAACATATGGATTTTAATTTTTGAGCAAGGCCATATTTCTTTGAGCTTCGCTGGTTATTATGAGGCGCATTATTCACGAGTACCTGGGAACTTTCACCTGGTTAACAAATACGCAGTATACCCCTGCATTAGTAACCAATTCTACTTTCATTCTTATTTCTTCTCAATCCTCGCCCAAGTTCATGCTCAACATTAAGTGATACTTTTTCGCTAGGTCGGGATGAAAACTGTGAAATTTTCTTGGTTTAGTTTACAGCTACATAGGCACGCATTTTCGTAAATTTTTATTTCTTTGCCTTGTACTACGTAATCATTATTCTTTTAAACTATTAACCGTTTTTAACAAAGCGTGTTAAATTGAAAAACGTCATCAGTAGTTTGCATAAGCATTGGCTTGGAGGATAAAAAAGTGAAATTGCATGTGTTTTTCTTTATACCAGATGACACAAACATGTAAGAGGTGATAGCAAAAATTGTATTAAATAAACTTGAAGTTGATAATAAATATGATAAATGGTAATCGGAAGAGAAAACAGAAGAAAATAAATTAGATAAGCGAACTGTTAAATGCTAAACATTTTTTGATATGCTCGTAAAAAAAGACAAGGAGAGAAGGAGCTTCTTCATGCATTGACACCACATTCAAAAAGTTCTCCTGTCTACTGCCAATTTCTAATGAAAAACCACCGTAATAATAATACGAAGCTGTCAAATCAGTAGGAGGCAAAACTAACAAGTAAGGCATCCAACTTCAAAGACAGGTGTAGCGTGCAAGGGAAAGAAGAAAAAAACTTGAAAAGCATAGTCTCTTCGCGTTATAGAGACTTTATATGTAACTGATGCATATTACTCCAAGGGAGCAAAAGACAGAGGAGCAGGGAGAGAGAGAGAGAAATCGGCGGAATATAAAAAGTTTCAGTTAAAGGTAAAAGATGAGTCAATAAAAGTACTGCACACATGGTAAATAGTTTGGTGAACTGCGAAATTGACTCTGTACTAAATTATTCAGGGGCTAAGAGGGCTTTACTAAAGACATGCGGCTTTAGAACCGTTGTGAATACTTTTTCTCTCTTCTATTTCCTCCTACTATTACTACTACCGCTACTTATATTTATAAAACTAGCAATTCTCCTACAATCTTCTTCCTCTACAGGAGAGAGACTACTACGACATGACGACAAGTTGCTATTACTACTAGAGTTGCTATATCAAAGCAAAAAAAGTGAATACAAATGGGTATGTATCTAAATAAGTAGAGATATCGCTAGACATAATACGCAATGTATGATGCAGATAAAAGTGTATTTTATGTCCGAGTTGAGAGAGAAAGAGAGAAAGAAAGCTTCTCGTCTCTCTCCTTTTTCACTATTTCTATCTCCATGTGTGAATACTTGGAGAGGAGGAAAGAGTAACTCACACACACCAGCTACGACGATACATTTTCCTTCTCATTTAAAATATGCCCCTTCATATTATGTAAACTGCTTACTAGATACTTTGCCACAGAGGAAAAAAGATAGAGTAACTTTTACTTTCCATTCTAAAATACATAAACAAGTAAAGTACGCTTCTGCTGTTGAAAGTGGTATAAAAAAAAGTTTCATATGCAAATCCATGCATGCCTAGAGAGAATGTCGTCCTTTCATCGTATCCATCTCTCTCTCTCACACACACACACATTTCTTCTAGTACTACTACTACAAGTGCTATGTACTCTTATTCCTTCTGGGATGGTGTTTTATGCAAGGCAACATGCATATTTATTCATTCCACTTATCTGCTCCACTCACTCACACATTTTCAACCGCTTAAATCCTTTCCTCTCTTTCCTTTTTACTGACACAAACAATGCATTATGAATGGAGTCGGAATGATCTTGATAATACATTATATTTTTTGAAGTACATAGTAAAAAAACTGTTGAAGAACTTACTGCACTGCAAAGATTTATCGATAAATTGTCATCAGTAACAGTGTAGGTACCTAATCCGCCAGAAAATGGAAAGCGTGAAGCCGTTGCAGTGCCCTGGCAGTGTCATGGGGGTATGTGGTCCCATCTTAAACTGCTGAAGTATGCTGCAGGGTGGTCTTCACTCTAAATTTTAGTAAAGTGTAGGGGAAAGCAGTAATTACTGGTGCAGGATAATTGCGGAATATGAGTCTTGGTTGATATAGATTTTTGAGGGATGACAACCTTTCATTTCAAAGAATCATGGGAATAAAAATTCATGCAGGAACAGTAATATAATTATTGTTTCAAGTGGTTTCTAAATTTCATTACAAAATCATTCGCTGAGGCTGACTTTTATGAACAATTTACAAAGGATTCCTTTAGAGTCATAAAACATTTAAGATTGCTTTAGTTTTACCTAACTTATCGGAGAAATAAAACGCTGTGACGATACAGTATAATGATAGGATATATAATTATATTTCATGGTTTGGAAGTGTTTGAAACAATATCTTTTAGTAACCACCAATCTTCCTGGTGTTGAAAAATGTCAAGGTATCAATTATACTCAAGAACGAACTGACAACCGGTAGTAGCCAATTATTAGAAACGAACATTTAAATTATTTCACTGCTTTCATTAAAAATGGCAACTCTATAATTTGATTAAAGATTCATTCAAAGCGAAGCTATAGTTCCCAAATTCATTGTTGAAACTTACCACACCTTTGCAATACAAATGTAAAATTTCATAAACTAAAGTTTCATATGACCTGACCTCATTTTCTAGCTCTCTACTCAAAACTCCGATAGTCTATCACCTCACAACCGTTGCATTATTAGCATGAGTACTTTAACAATAGTAACCTGTGTTGTTAATTCAATGCAAGTATGTGTACGTCTTCTCTTTTGAGCATACAGTTAAACGAACAACTTGACGAAGACGGATTATCAAAGCACCTCTGAGAAGATTTTCGAGTAAACACAAATAGGTGGTTGAATAGTTTGTAGGTGTGTGTGCGTACCTCTGGTAAGTCTTAGCTTTTCTCCGCACTTTGCTCACCATTTATTCCAATCTTAACCAAAAGCTTTAGGCCCTTGTGTGTCTCTGCTGCTGTTGCCTCGCTTCTGTTACTCCTCTCGCCACTGATGTGTTTTTTTTCCTTCTCATGCTCTGAAGACACATAAAATGGAAAGTTGTGGAGTGTGAAGATTTGGTTGGGTGAAGAAGGACATACATAGTTAAAGATGATGGTGTATATTTAATGAGAATGGCAAGCCTGTGTTATTGAATAGGTAAAGGTGTTTAGGTCAAATGTTAAGCTGATTTACTTTCTAACAGAACAGCCTACACTCACTCCTTTTCTCCCTTTAGCACTTAATTCACAACAGAAACAAAATGCTTTCTTCTCCACATCTACTTTGGTCCTTAGGCGTAGAAGGGAGAAACATACATGCATTCATATACGTATATGTGTAAAGACAAAAAAGCGTGTTCTTATGAAGGCTATGATTAGTTTAGCAAGTGCTTTTTGCATGTATCTTTTGCACTATACCGTTTCCTCTTTTTTCTTCATAAACTTTCTTCTTGCTCTGCTGGGACAAGAAATTCTACTACTCATCTAACCAGTAAATCTCATCATCATGGGTTTTCTTGTGGTCACCCTCTTCATGAAATATCAATGCGTTGCTGAAAAGCTCAGTGTTGCGGTGGTGATACTTGAATACACTACACCACATGGAATTGTTTTTATATGTACGTAGAGAACTCTGGAGTATTTATCATGTGCATATAGCATGTAGAGTTTTAATAGAGGGTAAATTTCACAAGAGAGTCTCTCTGTGTGTACACTCTTCGCATATTAGCTATTTATCAACTCTAATTAGATTACCAGGAGAAAACGCTCTGTCTCCATATTTTAATGAAATTTTACATCTTTGCCTTCTCAAACCTATAATCTACCTTCATGTTATCATCAGCATCATCACCCCTTTTTCAAGTTTTTTTTATTAGCAAAGGCAAGCCACCTAGTTAGAATCAAGTACCTCCGGTGGAATAAAAAAGGTAGTATTATATTAACAACAGCTTCCTCTCACGCATATTTTTTATTGAATTAGACAGAGCCGAAATAAAGGAGAAGGGGAAAAAGAAATGATGAGCTTCCATTAAGCATTATTAAATAGCGAGTAGGCAGGTATTAAGCATAAAAACCAGGGGAGGAACCTCGCTATCCATTCTTTCTCCAGCGTACAACATGGCATAATTTATTTTGCTTATCATCAACATCATCATCATCATCACTCCAATCATTTTACAATCTAAAGTTGTACTCCAGTACAACTCAAAACACAACTTTTTTAAACTTCTCATTTCACTCGGCAAAAAAGTTAACTCTTATTTTCTTTCTCACTTTTTGTGCCCCGTTACAAAACAAGTTCTTCGTTTTCTCTCTTTGCTTGAAAGTGTTGTCCCCGCTTTATATTACTCCTTCAATCTATCCCATACCGTCATCAACAACCCTTAAAAAATATAAGACGAGAGAGAAAGAGTTGCATTGACAAAATAAAATTTATTTCCTTATTTCTCCCCACATATCTGACATCTCTCTTGTCTCTTGCATGAACCCACACACGACATTATTGAAAACGTACACCTGTGTGCTCTCACTCGCAAACAATTTATGCTCGTCATTACTGTAAAAACCTATTTTTTTTTCTATCCCAGTAGTGCAAACAGATATTAAGAAGAAAGAGGACTCTCTTGGCTTTTATATATACCTCTATCTCAACAATTGCATGACCAATTTGAGATTGTATTGACAGGTTCGGCCACTCTCTCACTCTTGTTGTACCTTCTTAAACACACATGATAATAATACATATGTGTGTGTAGATATAATGTCACATCGACTATTACAAAACCAAAAAGAAACTACAACCTCGACAAAGAAAAAAAAACTCTGAATCCTGATATCCAGGTACTTTTTTCAATTCTATGGACACTCGTCAACTCGCACACATATAACCACAAGAGAGGACGAAAAACAACATGCTTCATTTTTTTTCTCTCCAGTATTTTCAGTATTATGATATATATTGAACACGTTGTGTCCATAATTACTAATGCATGAAGGTGGAAAAAGAAACAGATAGGTTGAGAACCAGTTATATTGTAAATGAGCCATGATCTCTGGTTTCTAGCCAAAATAAATGTGGATATCAGCAGAAACTGTATACATTTATCCGAGGAAAGGGACCAGCGATAAGTATTGCGTATTTTGGATTATTCCAATTCATGCCGTTCACCAGGTTTAGGATTCAGGTGGATAGATAGAGAGAGAAAAAATAAAGGAGAAAGGAAACCGAATATTGTTTCTTACAGTGGCACATACCAATATTAAATATTGTGCTACATGTTCTGAACACTTTCTGACTCTTATCCACTTGCCTACACGCAGAAAAACAGTTTTTTGTTGTGCATGCATGTCTCCTCGGTCGGGAGTGGTGGAGGTAACAGTAAATACAAAGTTTTTTGTTTGGTTAGGGAATTGCATGTGCTTTACCTTTAATTAAGTGCACATGTGGAAACAAAAATGAACAGGAGTGGAAAAAGAGACAAGAGGGCATGCACACACTGTACCTATATGATGTGTATAGAGAGACATATAATATAAACGTAATAATAGAGAATACGTAAAGAAAAATGTTTCCAAGGTACATATGGCCAGTTTCTATCTATCGACCGATCATCGCACAACCGCTCTTACCTTATCTTTCATCATCATCGACATGATATCACCCATCCGTCCGTCCACTACTCACTCTCTCCCTCTGCAAAAATGTTTATTTTCTCTATACTCCGCGTATGCTCTCATTAAACTATTCAGCAAGTGAAATTATCATTTTATGACGAAGACTGAAAGAACAATTGAGTGTTGTTTGATTGTTTGATGTATTCCATTCCAGGATCATCATTTTAACCCTTTTAATTAACTATGCATTGGAGTTACTTATCAATGTTTTTTATCTTCAAAAGGCTGTATAAAGTATATCGGTGAATTTATACGGCCATAAAGTGCTGATGGTTTCTAGCCGGTAAAAAATTAAGGAACTCGTTCATTTGTGATAGGGAATTCGTAACCATATGGCACTCCTAGATGATGATGGATTAATGAGGAAAATATGGAAAAATTAAAATGATGTAAATGAGCTGGTGATATGTATTCAATAGTTCTCTTTAAGAAGTCGGTATTATTTTATCAAAACTTTTATCAACCTTTCAATACTTTTCGCATTTAGAAAAAATATGAATGTATAGCGGTTCGTCAATCCGTCTGTTAAATTTTTAATCGGCATTATTGAATGTGAAAGGAGTATTGTAGGCTTTCAACTATTCTTCGTCGATGGACCACTTTGGCTATTTTGTGGCAAATAATCAAAAACAATATGGAGAAGGCAAAAAATGATAAATGAGAATGATATATTATTATCATTATATACAGTGCTAGCATATCCTGGCTACATTTTTATACAGTTAAGAATAACAAGCACAATGGTTACAAGGAAGCAGAGTGAAACTCAATCAGAATTATTGAGATTAGATGAAGAGCGACAGACAAGCAGAGAAGAGAAAAGTGGAACATGAGTGCGCAGAGAGAAATGTAGACGAGGTGAAAGAGCAAGATGGGAAGTTGTGCATGTGATACCACTTAATCTCCTTTTCCTATTTCTAGCCCTTCATCTTCTCCTCCTCCTCCTTCAATCTACTCCTTCTGTCTTTTATCACAGTTACTGATCTCAAACTCATTCAATTTCATCTTCTCTTGGTAGTACACAAATGCATTAAAGCACTTTAAGCAAGGTTGTCAAACTTTCTCTCTTACGACAACGTATGCGTAATGAATCCTCGTAGGATCTTTGCTACTTGTAACACAGGGAAAACTTATTATAGACTCATATCACCAATCTTCAACACTTTTCAACAGAGATTTTTCTCCAACTTATTGTTAGACACCTTACAGACGTGGACGTACAGTAAAAGTATTCATAACATCATTTCAAAAATCTCGAGTCCTGAGCATTAGTTCAAAAATAGGCAAAAATCTCTGTCACAACAAAGCCATGCTTTCCAAACAGAAATCAACCTTCTTCGATCAGCTTATTTACAACCTACTCACTATGATTTCTGGATGGGGAAATAGCTATTAAGTTTAAAGAATAGTAATTTGACTACAGTAACTTGAATTTTTCCCACCAACACCATCAAATAACCACTACCACAGCCTCCCAATGAATGCTTGGTAACTTTCCTTTTAAACTCTACTACTTGCTCAGTCTTCCGTAAAAAATTTTCCAGCAAAGCACGAGGAGGGAAGGGAGGAGGTATGTGGTGGAACAATGCCCATCATTCTGCTCTGTTATGAGTTCTTTTTTGTTACCATTAGAATAAGTTTGAGTATGACGATGAGGAAGAAGACAACGATGATAATGATGAAGGGAAAGTAGTAAGGTCTATGGTAGTAGTGGTAATACTAGTGGTTATGATAGTAGTAGCAGTGGTAATATTTCTATATACTACCCACCAATTGGAAAAAGCAGTTGCATGCACACACACACACAACGATGCGATTCCAAGTGAAATTTCAAAATGGCTATGAATAATTCATGAGCCGTCGCATAAGAGAGCGAAAAGAGACACAAATAAACACGCAGAGTGAAAACGTTACAAGGGAGTAGAAATGGAAAGCAGATAGAAAGATAGATGCTGCTTTTGCTTCCTTCCTTTTCCTTCCTCCCATTCATATACACACGTACATACTTTCATGGACTCAAACAAAAACCTGTAAAATATATGCTTCTCCGTTAGCACATAGGTAAATGCATACACATTCACATTTCCTTGAATAACCACAACCACCACCACTCCGGCTGAACGTGTCTATTGCACTGTTACCATTATATTTACAACAACCTTACATAGTCAGTCTCATCGTGCATCGTCGTCGTCCTCCTCACAAAAGCCAAACAACTTTTACAATCCTCCGTTTGAATTTCTATTCATTGCATTTTATTCCGTGTTTACGTGGATGAATGTCTATAATACAAAATGTATTTTCTTCTCTTTCTCTCGAGTGCCAGCAGCCGTTGTTCGAGTAGTAGTAATAGTGGCGGATGAAAGTGTGTAGTAGAAACGAGTTAGCTTGTCTTTCTTCCATTATGAGAGAGTGAGAAGAGAAAACCGTGCAACCAGGCAAAAAGCGAAGACAATTTCACTATTGACGTTCCTTCTCTTTTCTCTCTTATTCACCGACACAATATGTTCGTTGGGGATGCCATGTGAATATACTGTATTTACGGACTAAACAACGTGATGATGACGATGATGATGAGTACGCAGAGAAACCCTTTTCATAGCTATTGTTAAATATTTTGATTGCTTACAACATCGTAAATATAATAGGTAATACTGTGGCAGTGGTGGTGGTAACGTAATGGCGGGTTGGTTGTAGTGCCTCTGTGTATCCAAACTCCATAGAAATCCCAAAACCGGTTATGATAATGATGATAATAATAATAATAATTTCTCTTCTTATCTAATCTACAATATTTTCCTTCAGAGAAGAGAAACGAAGAAGGAAAGCATGAAAAAAGTTGCAGGCATGTTATCATCATTGTCGTCAATGTTATAGACTTTCCAATAAAAAATCAAATTTTCCTCAAGATATATCCTTGCTTTCTCACCAACGAAACGGCAAAAAGGGCAATAAGAATGACAAGATCTCTATTCAAAAGAAATTTGAATATATAAACACAGCTTCTTTTTTTACAAGTACACAACACAATGCAGTTAGCAAGTACAACATTGTTTGCCACTATATTCTCATTGCATTTTACACATCATTATAACTAGACATTATGTTTTCTAAGGACCAGCACATCATCAACGATAACGACTATGACGAAGAACCAGGTTATTTCCTGCATGTTATATCCAATATACATATATTCCACACTTTCACTTCTATGATGTTGTCGTTCTGATGCGTATTCTTCCTGTGTGGATTTTACTGACTGAGCAAAAAAAACAAGAAATTAGACGAGTAACCAGTTCTATTCTACCTACGAAAAAATTTCCTTCCGTTAGAAATGGTACGGCAGAGAAAAAAAAGTTTCTTTTTCTCTTCGTTTTGAAGCTCCTTCCTCAGCAACACCAGCGACATGACATGCACTTCTACTCCATTTCATTTACATTTGGACATTTTCCTTAAGCTCTCTAAAAAGAGGAAAAGTGAGCAGGACTACTGGTGTATAAGCAACATGAGTAGAAGCAAAGGAGGAAGAGCATCCCCCTTTTTGCTGGGTACCCACTTGGGTAATAATAATGGAAGGTAATCCGCTTTTGTCAGAGGAAGCTCAATAAAACTTTACAAGGCGAAGAAGGCTTTGCTTTTTGCCTTTTTTTCCTCCTTTCCTTCAACCATGTACCCGGACTGCTACTGCTACTCCGACCACTATAATTTCGTTTCTTCCATCTAACTTCCCATTACTTTTTACTGTGCCACACAACCACTCTCTTTCTTTCTCCATGGCAAAGAACATATCTAGGAAATGCTATATATCTACTATTTCTTTTCCAGCAACTCACAAAACTGGACTGTTGGCAGGTTCCAGTCCTTCAAGAGTGAAAAAATGATGTTGATGATGGAGGAGAGTTTCATGTGAGATATTACATTTATGAAACAAAAAAATACACGTAAAAGTAAAAAAAGAAAGAAAAGGGGAACGAAGGAGATCATGAGATGTCGATGATGATGATATTTCTTCTTATTTGCTTTGCTTGCTGCATCACTCACTCGCATTGCTCGCTTTTTTGCTTGCATTTCGTAATGGTTTTTGACGGTGCGTGATCCAATAAGCATTGAAACGTCTTGGATAGATTCCCTCTTAATATAATTTCTTTTAGGACCACCTAATCCACAAAAGGATGTGTAGGCAAAAGTGAGCCACCACTACTATTCCTATATACTTTACTGTATAAGTACTTTATATATAATTTGGTAAGAGAAGGAATCATACTTTTGACTTCACGTGAAGTCTCAGGTTGTATCATTTTTTTACAAGGAAAGAAAAAGAAGCGCTGTCGACAGCGTCAAAACTTTAGAACTTGCTGGTTTTCCTCGTCTTTTTAGCTTTGCAAAGATTCTGGGGGAGAAAAAAATCAGTGTATTTCTTTTTTTATACCTTCAAGTATCACATATCACAATGTATTATGACATTTTCTAGCCTGAGTGAAATAAGGCGAGCAAATAGAATTTGAAGGAAAGATAAAAGGAAAAGGAAAATAAAATCAAGTTGAAAAGCCAACAAATGCGTGTGTATGTCTGCTTGTTTTATATGAGCTTAAACTAATTTCCCAAAATTATCCAATAATCTTTTCCTTTAGAATGCACATAAGCACATAATACTATAGAACTTCTTGTTCATAGTGTTTGCTTTAATTTACGGATAGTTCCAGGAAGAAATCAATACGAGCCAATACGAGGAAAGTGCAGGTCGAGGCAGAAGCTAGTGTTTTTTATACAAGCTTATTGAAGGCCCAAAACCATTTTTGAGGATTTTTTCCAAAGAAATTCGAAAAGATACTATTTCATCAGATGATCAGTAGAAGATTGCTTGTCTGATGGTGACTTATAATACTGTTGTATTTATTACCGGGGCTGCTGATGCTCATTGTATTGGAGCTATGGTATTTTGCCATGCATTTTTGATCGACCTGTTCAATATTTATTTTTGGTCTACTTCTCTGGTTTGTGCTCACAGACTTAAGCAAATCCAAGGAAACCAAACCACCAAAGCTGCCATTCTTTTTCGTCCTTATCCCTGCTCGGTGATGATGCCAGAGAGTTGTTTGTCTTTGTTTCTTTGAAGGTTGACGATAGACGTTCTATGGTTCTAAGACATAACCACCTCACACTTGCTAGTAGTCAGTCACTATCCATTTTTTAATGTCTTGGCCACGCATGAAAATGCTCAAAGAACCCCTTTTTGCTTTTACATTGTATTAAAGCAACTATGTACTTTGCGAATGAAGGGACAATGTGTGAAGCAAGATTTATGATGTTTTGTTATTGTGTTGAAAAAGGTGTTTTCGAGTGTTGGTAGGCACAACGCTGAAAAGTGCTCATATGTGTGGCCCACATTGTGTAAAATTCAATACGCATAACAGAGGATACTGCTTTTTGAATGTACTGTTAGAGAAAATAGTGTATCACACACCGGTTGTCCAGTCCCCCATTTTTCCCACATTTATTATGCAGTAAAATGGCAGGGAATACTTGAGAATGTGTGAACGAGCTGCTAACTGCTCTTTGCTAAACGAGCGTAAAGCATTTCAAGGAAACTGATGATGATAGTGCGAAAAAAAATTTAAGTATTAAATTATGTCGTGTCATTCACAGTATATCTCTATATATTCATGTGTACATTGCAAATATATATCGTGCTCATTTCCTTTATATGCATTTGTTGTTGTTGTTAAATCCATGTCTTTCATACCTAATTATGCATAAATGCTTGGCTTAAGTTGAATCTCGTATTTTGATTGAAATTTAACAAAAAGAAAGGAAGCACTTGAGTGTCAACTTGTACTTGCAGTTTGACAAGCATTAAAGTAAGTAAATGAGATGGAAGTATCAAGATAATCGACAGTGGAGCCTAGAGCTCAAAGTAGCAACGACATTAACTTGTTATCAAAATCAAATTAAGGCAATCCCAAATGTACCCCTTTATCTTTCTCTCCTTCACAACCTTGTTTCGCCTCCTGCCTTCCTCGTTATACATTGCGTATCACAAAGAAACAGCAGCAATCATAATAATACTGCGAAGTATAAGCGAGTCCTTCAGCTTTTCCTGAAAAAGAAGCACTCTGTTTCTCTCTTTATCCATCCTTTATATTCGCCTGTCAACTAGTACACTTAGCTTGTTTATACGAAGATTAATATTGATATAATTTAGTGTGTAAGCTGAAGGAAAAGTATGTATGATATGGATTTAAGGATGAATATACATACATATTATGTGGTATTATTTGTACTTGTCAAAACATTATCAGACGGAGAGAGTATTATGCAAAGAGGGAAATGGATGAAAACAAGGGAAAACAACAACAACATTATCATCGTCGGGAGCAGAGGAGCAGCATCAAAAACATCAAGGAACAAAAGTGGGATTCTCAAACGAGAAGGATTAGTAATCCCTGGAAAAGGCCTCTTCAGCCCCGATCTGTCATGCAATGGAGTCCCCTGATGTTCATATCACTAGAAACATCACAACATCCCTGGATGGATGGATGGATTGATCTCTCTCCGAGAGAACGGGAAAAGAGGGAAGAGAGAAGACACACCATCATAATATTATATAAAACCTGCTATTATTTCCTTTATTACTGTGCAATATTAGATGCATATGATCATGATAATAGTAGCTTTTATAACATGCTTCCCTACTGTCTGCTTGCCACTGCCAGAAAATAAACTGCATATATTGGTATTTCATGTGTTCAAGTACGTAAGCTACAGTAACATCATAAAAATTGAAATGGGAATGAAAAAAGTGCTTACTTACGCCACACCAGAGTATCTACTATTTTCATGAGAGTACATGCAATAATAAAAAATTGTGCACTTTTTTTTACTGTAATATCAATTTTTTCTGCTTCATTATTCGGCAAATTTACCAGCATTAAAATACCTCGTCGAAGTTTTGCTCAAATAACTGATTTGACCCAACACATACGTCACAAATCGCATTCAAAACTTTCACAGAAAACTCATGTTTCTTTGTAACGCGAATCTATTGTCTTTTTCTTTGTTATTTTTTTCGTTGGTAACTTGCCAAAAACATGGCAACAATTCTCAATGAGCATTCTGCCACTATAAAAGCCACGACTTGAGTCAAATCAACTTCATTCTTTACTTACGTTACAAAATGGTTTGTCATGAGATTATTCGTGAGTAGAGCACCAATCTCAAAATAAAAAGCGTTTCAAGACGACGTATATTATCCCCTAATGAAAATCATGCAGCATAATTCGCAACCATCGATAATGTTTTTGAAAAATAATGAAATAAATAAAATATTACATTTATTATAATATTATTATTGTAAAGTTGACAGAATACTATCTGAGATAATGCAGAGAATGATGATAAAAGGGAAAAAGAAGCTAATATTCTGTTGATAATGAGAAACCGAATGGCAATAGTGAAAAGTAACCAGAAGAACGGCAGAACAACAAACAGTGCAACAGTCGTCATTATCTTGTTTTATGTTTTTGGTGGCAATGGGTAACAAATATTACTTGATGTTTACATGTGTACTCTCATGAGGGGAAAAGAGATATCATATGGGAGTCACCAAGGGATTTGATTTATTACCGATTTCCCTAATTATCTGGAACCTCATCCCATTTACTTCCACCTTATTTCAAGTTCATTCATGTACGATGATCTCGTGAGCATGAACATATTTTCTGCCGTAGTGTATTGTTATTGTTGGTATTGGGGCTTCGCAGCGAGAGAGATGTGTAATGGAGGTTGATCATTTCGTTATGAATCTCTTTTGAGCGGATGGAGTAGTAGAAATGACGGAGGAGGAAGGCGGTAGGGACGGAACCAATTTAGTGCATTATTATGATGAGTTTACTTTATCATATGACCTGTGATGGCCTTTCCTACACTTTATATAATAAAGTTTGCCATGGTCTCTCCGAGGGTCGTGGATTTTCTACGAGGGGTACTATTTTGGGGACGCAAACTCAGGATGAGCCAAAGAGCCCACATAATATTTTCAAAGAATGTGATGCAGATACAAAAGCATGAAAGCATTTCGTTTTGCCTTACAATGAGAATGATGATGGAGGTCCATTTGCTCTTCTTCATCATATCGTTTGATATTCATTCCAAGTTTATATGGCATAGTAAATTAGAAAATCTCTATCGTTTTGAATAATAAGTATTCCATCACTAAAAGAATTAGCTGGTCTGCTTTTGTTCTTTTCATTACTGAGCTGTCGAAACAAAATTAATTCAGTTTTTGTCTGAGCGCCAAAAAACAAAAGCCGGTCTACCGAGGGATACCAATGCGATTTTTTTCAAAGTACAGCTTTTACTCGAACATTAAATCTTTAACATATAAAAAATAAATGTAAAATAATCTTCAAACTTTTCATTACGTTGGAAGGAAGTATTTTTGCTACCGTTTACACTATACCATTGTATTCTTTTTCATGGAAACGTTGGCTTCTATCCAAGAGAAGGGTGAATGCACGATTTACGGATTTAACTCAAGGTTTGATAAACATTGTGCATTGTGAAGAATCTAAAATACCTACCTATATTTTCAAGCATAACAAAAAATAGTTAATTTTTATTGCAGATATAGAAAATATTATTATTTTTTAAAAATTCTCAATTCCATCCCACAATACATTTCAACCACATACACTGCCACAAACTGACAAAAATAGACGTAACATTAAAATTGCCTTTTTCTTGAGACCACCCAATTCTTTTCTTTCCTTCTTTTTATTCACCCATAGACATATATAACACGAGAAGAAAAAATATTGCATGCGGTTTGAAGTGGCAGTATGTTATATGTGCACGTACAACGTTCAAAACATTCTTCATGATATATGTTTTTATCCAGCCAATATTTTGAAAAAAAGACAAATGTTCATAGGATAACAAAGCTAAAGTGCTATAGAAAGAGAAAGAAAGCAAAAAACTTGTTTTTGAGTCTTCTCTTTGGTTTTTCGTTTTCTTTTTCTCTCCTACTCCTTATTTTCCCCTTTTTCTTCTACTAACACTCACTTTGTTACATTTTTTCTATGTTGTTGACTTTAGTTAGTAGCCAAAAAGACGAGAGGAGTGGAAGAAAGGAAGAAGCAGAAGAAAAGTAAAGAGAAAGCAGGGAAAGAAAATAAAAGAAAGAAAAGCAGGAAAGTAAGCTGTACCATCACCACCGCATTTTCTTATGTATCTGAAAGTTGAATTACAACGGTCTACCTTTTATAAAATGCGATAATACATTTACAGAGGGATTTTTTGTGACTGAGTCTCTGTATGCAGGAGAGGAAAAGAATTCAAAGAGGAGAAAACGAAAAACCCTTTTTTTCCTGCTGTTCTTGTCCTCTCTTCTTTTTCGTTTGTTTTCTTGTGAAAACGCTCACAACTAAAAATACTACATTCATTGCATTTTCTCTCTCTCTTCTTTTGAACTGTTCGTTTTTTAGGTAACTATTTGGCTCCCTACCACCATCACCACAAAAACTGAAAACTATCGAGGTACTTATCCTCCCGCTTTTACAACTCAAATTCTTTACCTAGACATTGAACACAGATAAGTTAAAAAAAACTACACATATAGCAAAATACCTACGCAAATACCCCGATGCTTTCACGCATGTTTCACCAAGTCAGGAATATTTACAAAATATGTTCAGTAACGAATCGCAATCAGTATCATGGATCTAACCCGAATTTTTAGCAGGTTGATTACTATGAACAGTAGTTAAATGAATACAGATGATTTCCAAGAACAAAGGAGGGAAAGAAAAACAGATATGTAGCGCTAGTTGTCATCATTGTAAATACAGCAATGCTACTATCAATACTAAAATCATAGAGAAACTATAAAAACTTTCTCTATGTGCGTTCATAAATATATCTGATATTCAACTGATAGGAAAAGATGGCTTCTTTGTTATGTTCTGTATTTATATCTTCCCGCTGTTCATATACCTTTCTTTATAGAAGCTTGCTTTCTCTCTACTCTTGTGCCTGCATAATATATCCCTGTACACTTACACTTGTTCCCAAAGTATAATGCTACTATTTGTTTGTACACATACCGGTGAAAATGTATTGCATATCTTTTATACATCTTATTGTGTACATATCAGCTTTTGCCTCTGTTCCTGCTGGCTGATATATATTATGTATACTCATAATAGATCGTAGTTATGAACGTACACTAAATACTTGTGCAGTTCTTTTCTCCCTTTTTACTGTGGCGGTCTTGTTCTATCGTGGTTGGTTAGCTTTTGTAGTGTCGGTTTTTTCTCCTTTTCTTTGCCTGTGTGTAGCTGGCTGACTGCTTCCCTGCGCTCTTCCTTCTTTCCCTAACAGGAAGATTGTACAACAAAAACTGACTCTTCTCTTTCTCACTTTCTCTCTGTCGATGTGTTTTATATCCCTTGTCGAAGCAAGTATTATTATGCTACTATTGATGCTAGAATTGTAATAGCTCAACATATACGCAAGCCTATCATTTTTCCTCGTTTTATATCCTTGCAGCTATACATTCTTTTTTATGATTTTAACAGGTTTCATAGGTATCGTGATGAAGGGTTAAGGCGAGTAAGATGAAAAAATAGCCATCATTATTGGTTTGCTGAATGAGGTTATTTCGTTAAGCTCTCTCAAACTATATATGATAAACTTTTCTATGCTATCAGTAAGGTTTATAATCTTTATGAAAACATCATCTCAAATATTGGTACAATCTTAATGTAGGTGCACACAAACAGTTTTACACACAACATTAGAAAGTGTGTTGTGCATGCATGGATTGTGAGACGCATTACATTTTGATATAGTGAAGGAACGTAAAATAGTGAGAACTGATGATGATTATTATGATTATAATCGTTTATTTCTCCGGGAACGTAGAGGAGAACATGAAAAAAGAGACAAGTGCGGCTCATCATTCCAGAACGTGGCATAACAATACATACATAATGGGTATCTGAACCATGCTGGGTATGATAAAACAACTAAGGAAAGGAATTCTGTATGCAAGAAAAAAAACTTTTTGTAAATGTGCATACACTTCAGTCTCTATCGATGCTCCTCTGAAACAAATGCTGTATAATGTTTCTTTACACAAAGGCATGCTGCTGTGTGTGTGTGTGTGGGTTTTAGTCAGTCACATGGCATGCATGCCATATTAAGCTCACCCAACCACACACCACTGCCACCACCACCATACCATCCATGACTTTTCAACTTGTAACTTTTCTGGTGGCCGTGGTGGTGAATGAATGTATGTAAGTGCACATTACACGACTCTTTCTCCCTCTTTTCCTCTCTTTCTCTTCATCTTGTTTTTTTCTTGTTTCCTTCTGTTATTACTATTATTATTTGAATGAGCACACGAAGGAGAAGAGGAAAAGAACAAGTCGTAGTTGCTGGTGGAAGTGATGGCAGCATGAAGGAGAAGCACACTGCTGTGTGTTCCTGGTGGTGGTAATAGCAGTAGTTGTTGTAACGTACACAGAAAAGAAGTTATAGGCCGGTTTTGATGGTCCCTCTTGGGTTTAATTTTGAGGGAAAATAGTGTGATGCTTAGATGGGCTAGTATTGGGAAGCCAAAATGATCCTCTTCCAAATTTCTCCCATGACTACCAAAGTCACGAAAACCCATAAAATGGATGTAAAATTTTCCCGCAGAACAACCACATCGTACTTATCGTCGTCGTACCAGCATCAACAGCAGAAGCAGCAGCATCACAAGCAAAAACAAATGACGACGAGATGAGAGGAAAGAGGAGGAGAACGACGTTACTTACTGGTGGTGGTCGTGGTGATAGGAGGAAAAAACCAAGAGTGGAACAAATTTCCCAAATAGTGGAGGAAAAGTGAAGTCAAGAATGAATGATAAAATAAAGTATATAATATAGTTGTTGTTGTTTTTAGTTGAACTACTGTATAGTAGCGATATGAAAAAAAGTCATAGACACTGTATAGGGTCGTCGTGGTGATGGCGGTTCATCGTAGTACTTTTTGTGGTGGCATTGCCATTGCGATTCATTCACCACATCCTCAAATGAAAAAAAAACCTTTTTTGCCCAAAACTGGAACTTAAACTACGTTTACGTTTCGATGAGCCTTTTCGTCACTCTGAAACAATTTTCTGGCAGAAACTCAACCAACCAACTGATGACGGTATAAATTAATGTTGGGATTGTGCATAATTTTTTGGGAACGCTATTAAAGCAAGTACATATTATTCAATGCAACGGAGATGCCTAAATGTAAAAAAGTTGATGAAGATAAAGTTCCCCGTTGTACTTTTATTTAGCTATGAAGATGATGATACAACTAGAGAACATTTTTTCCCAAATACCCAGACCAGACTTAGTTTTGTCAAGAGGAAGACATCAACAATTTTCTTACAATAGCATCAACCTATCTTCGTAATTACGCTACAGAGTAAAAGATAAAGCATATTGTATATACAGCCATATCTTGTCAATATGCACGGATGTATGTATAACAGGAGTATAGCAACTTTCTCTGAAAGATGAAGTTTCAACTGTATATGTGAGTATGCGCTTGATGACGACAACTATGACCGGCACGAAAAGAGAAAGGGACTTTCTATTATTATCATCGTACCACCAGCTTTATTCCAGAAAAACGAGACAATGACTGGTTGGCTGACTTGGCTTCGCGACTCGTGAGCCAACAAGCAATTGTAGATATTGCTTTCCCAAGTCATGATATTTTTTCTGTAGTGTGCTCCCTTCATTCTCTTTTACATTTCTCTTCCTATCTCCTGCTACTTCTAATGCAACTGCTGCTGATCATTCTCATCTTCTCTTCCATTATTGTGTTTTCCTATATATGTATGTGCATGCATTTCCCCCATTTGATGTGTATGTGATGGAATCGAAACGAAATTATTGTTTCTTCCAGTGCCCACAGCCCGAATGTAAGTAGTTTCTCGAGAAGAAAGCAATACAACCACAAGGAAAGCCCGTTAAAAGGGAGAGAAAAAATAAAGTTGAAACGACAAAAACCAGCAACAAAGAAAATTGAACCTTCAAAAAACACAATAATAATTTGGATTGAAATACGGACGCTACACGACAAGAAAGACTGGAAAGAAATAAAGGTTTATTCCTCCTGTTAATGTCTTCCAGAACCACCGCCACCTCTACTGACCCCACAAAAAAAGCTGTACTGACAGTACAAACAGCCAAGAGCAGTATTATTATTGGCCAACTTGGTCAGGCCAAGTACGCAACGAGCGACTTTAATGGACTCGGTCAGGTAGTATAGTTGAAATGGTAGTTTCTAAGAAGTGGAGAAACATAAAATGAGAAATAAAAAAAGGAAAAGAAAAAAAGATTACACAAGAAGCAAGTAATATGGCGCAACAACATTGCTACAATATAAGTTTATTTTAATATCATTCCATCCGCCGCTCCGTTGTACTCGAGACGAGTCAAACATGTAGTCATGTTTTTTTCTTCATTTTTTGTTGTTGTTATTATTATTACTTTCTGGTTTTTCATTAACCCTATCATCATCAACATCATCGTTCATCGTTAAAAATCGAACAATATACACGAACCAATGTGGAATGAATATGAATGTGGAAATGTAAAATCGTGGAATTAATAATAAAAGTGCAATACGTTCCACCTACGATAGTAAAACAATGCTTTAGTATTACAATTTTTTTGCCGGTCTGTCTGGCTAAGATCCACTATTGCATTCCATTTCAATGCCATGTAACAGTGTATATCACATAACCATTCCAAATAAGCAATTAAAATCGCTGAGGTATGAATCTATAGGAAGGTATATTTACTTAAAGTATAATGGTTTAACAACCCTGGAAGTTATAGACTTTCTAAGGGAAATGTGAAGCGACGAATTCCACCCGAAATCAAATTTTGTTGCCTACTGAATAATAAATTGTACAATCACCTTTAATTTTGATAAAAAAAAACTTTTGGTGTTTGTCTCATCGACAACTTGTATTGTCTACTCACAAAATTATAGCACTGATCGTCAAACAAACTAAAACTTTTCTACACATTGACATGCAAACAATATGAAAATGCTTGTTCGTGAGACGCCCAGAACATAGCTTTGAATTCTGATATGTGTATAGGTAGGTATGTAGCTAATTGAAAATAAGTCATAAGGGAAAACTTTATTGTTTTAAGTAACCCAACTTTTAGATTTTGTTTTGATATTTTTAAAATTACACTCTGATAGTTCATTCTTCGTTTATTATGACTAACACTGACTATGCCCCGCCGCACCTGATCAAGAAGCACTATTAACGCACGTTCTAGAAATGTATATTTTTAGAATACATTCATTTGTAATTTATAGTCCTCTAGAACCACATGAACTGACCAACTTGGTATGTTGAGGAGGACAGTGACATGGTAACCTTGAAAAAAAAAGTATTAAAAATTTCTTTTGATGTAAAAAGTGTTTGTATCTTTATAAATTTATATGGGATCCAGGAAAACGAGGGCGATGTATTGTTTGTATTGTACTTCCTCCCAGCTTTCTGATACGAATGCAATGCAACTACATACATAAATACTAAAAATAGGGGTTATGTGTGGTTAGATGTTAAGTTAGACTGAAAGAAAACAGAAATTATAGAAGGTCCTCCTTAAACATGAATGACAACACTCTTTATAAATGAATGAAGGGATGAATGAAAACTGTTCAATATTCAAGTGCACGCATTCAATATGTAAAGGAATGTGTTTATTTGTGTGTGTCCCCTTCAATATTTTAGTTGGTTATAAATAGTTTGAGATGTGTGTTAAGATAGGGATAGCAAACTTTGACATGGTTACTCTAGTACAAAAAGGAAGAAGAGAAAGCTACAGTAATATTTAAAATATTACATTTACCCTTCTCCCTGCATCCACTAAGTTGCCAGTAGTGTGTGCAAGAAATAACTAGAAAAAGGTTTTAACGACGCACACGAAAGGATGGGAATGAAAACACTATAATTTTCTTTTTTCTCATTTGCTATTGTAGTTTAGTTAATGCAGAATGTTCAAAATATTTATGATTTGTGCTACACATAAATACATTCTTTCCGTTGCATTTTGAACTTCATGTGTGTGTGGGGCCATGTATTATTTTCTCTTGAAGGACCAAACCACTGATGGTAACCATAACATATCATTAAATATGATGACTATCCCTTTGTTTTCTTCGTTCACTTGCATTTTAATATTAGCTATTGTATATGCATGAGTAGTTAGGTTGTCTAAATATAAGCATTCAGGTTCACTGAATATGTTTCATTATTTAAATTTCATGTGAAATTGCTTATCATCATTAATAAATCGAATAAAAGGGAGGCCCCATGAATAAATCAGGATATCATTGCTGTGTGACTGTCTGTCTGTTTTTCCAGTGCAGTACATCAATGCTATTATTATTAATGCTTGTAGTTGTAGAAGTTGTAGTAGTAGTTGAAACTGATATCATCATGAAAATTGATTGCATATTTATATTTCTTGAACATGATAAAAAGACATTCTAAAGTGGAGAGTACGGTCAGTAACGCCGTGCATTTTACTGCGACCATAATAAAAAAATATTGCGTCACCGGCTATCACTAGAGCCTGACAAATTTCAGACACGATATATATTTTTTGTTTTGAGTACATCATGCCTGCTAGTCATGATACTTGCAATTTTCCTCTTGATTTCAACCAACTCACTAATGGTATTATTGAAAAGACAAAGCTGTAATTTAATTAAAATCGCAACTTTACTCTCGATAATAGGGATGAACCCTGGAATTTGGACGTAATTGACAAGTGCGATCCAATTAGATGTCATATTCGTATGTATGTTTATAGAGGGTGAGGTCGGTTCCTCCAACTTTCCCTAAAATATTGTTTACCTTCTCCTGCTTTGCTTTCCTCTTCTACCACACATGCATCTCTTTCTGGCCATGCAGTACACTCAAACATGAAATATTATACCTGCAAAATTTTCAATCCATTCCTGAACTCTCTTCTCTTACTCTCGGCAGGTTAAACGCTAGTTGTCAAAATATAATTATTATGTGCACCCGGCATTTACATAGGCATTTGTGGTTACCCAAACTATTATAATTATGATATACAACACACTCAACTGTTACTATCCTCTTCAACTTTCTTTGTCTCTTTCGTGACAAGACAACATACTATATACTTGTATCCAACTTTAGTTTATTTAATTGTGGGAAATTTTGAAGATGTCACTGGCTGCTGCTAGTGGTTTAGCGTCATAGCTAGAAACTTTTTTTTTAAATTGGAGGACTACAATTGAGTTAAACGCCTGTTTTGCGTGTGCATTTATCCTCTATTCCATCTAACATGTATTTATTTCTGTTTTCTAGTCCAGCATACAAAGTTACATTTCTCAAGGATGGCTATACAGCAAGAATAGAGTGGTGGACAGATAAAGGGAAAAGTTGATTACAACTGTGACTTGACGTCGCACCTTCCGTCATAAACCATTTTCTAGATGATAGAGGAAAATGGCTGAGTGATTTAAAACTGCGAGACATGGAGGAAAACAAGAAGGAGGAATGGAAAATGTGTAAATTCAGATAGAAGCATGTAAGTTGCAACTTGGAAAATGACACAGTAGCAAAGAGCAGGCCATGTTGATGATGACATCAGTCAACAAAGTTTATGTATTTATATCATATCATAAGTCTGCCTTGTGTGTGTAGCCAGAGCGTTACAAGAAGAAGTGAGTGAAGTGAGCAATTGTGAGCGAGTGACACACACGACACCTCATCACATCAAAGATGTACCATGCTATTGTTTAATGTAGTAGTAAACATACAACGCGATGGTAATAGTAGTAGTCTGTGAGTAAACCCTATTACAGCTTTTGCCAGAAAACCACGCCAATGATGACGATGATATGGTAAAAAGTTAACTGATATGGTCTTTAAAATAGTTGTTGGTGGGCTTTTATGCTGATATGGCTATTGGGGGCAACATCGGTACATAGCGGTTGGGTAATACTCGCTCAAAACCGTTGAAGGAGATGGAAGAGCGTCATGAAATTTTTAACAAATGATTAATAATGACAGATATCTTGTCATGGTATCAACGCAAAGAGATGCAACCCAGAGGAAACAAACGGTCATAAAATGTGACACAAAGGAAAGAAACTCACATTGTATTTTGGTCTGGCAATTTGCCAAGTTGAAATGACGTTCTGCTTCAAAAGTATAAAAGGGGAGAAAATTCTTTGCAGTGGAGCATTTACCTAATTGCCGTTTTGCAAATAATATCGTGATGAAAATCAATCGAGGAAAAAAGAAAAGATCACACTTTAGAATAACTATAAACGTTTTACTTCCAGAAGATTATTATTATTATTAACATTTTGAATAAAGTCATTATTTCACACCAAGTATAAATGAATATTGCGAAAACACAAGTCGTTATAAAATTATAATAAAGTTTAGAAAAGCTAAAATTGGTTGCAAGCCAGCAAGACAGTAATTTTCTAGTCATCCATTGATTAAGAATTAATATGCAGTTGTTGCAAATTAATAAAAGGCAGCGGCCGTATTAATACTTGACTGATTGAAAAGGAAATACCTTAAGAGACCGTTTATTTACCTCTACAACTATTTTTCATGTCATGTTTTCCAATGTTTTCATCCCTGTGTATTTTTATCATTAAGAATTTAAAAGACCATCTGGCGTTCTCTCTCATACAGCGACTATAGGGTAGTCGCAAAGCCTGTATTAAATATGTATAAACATCAAACACTATCTATGGCAGTAGGACATACAACTACACGTTTTCAGCTTTTCGTGTAAATTTTTAAACATTTTCTTGCAAAGGTCGCTCAGAACATGTCTATATGTTATTTTGAAGTGCAAAAATCCTTCCTTTCTCAATCTGAATAACCGGATGTTGAGAAAAAACTTTCAATTGATCAGAAACAGAACCAAGTGAAATGGAAAGTATAATAAAACTCGCTTCCTTCCCAATTTACATACATAATAAGCATATAATTTTTTCATTCCTATCAAATATTACTTTTACATTTTCAGAGACCTTCAAACATACGTTCTTCGTGCAGGGTGGTTTGGTATGCATACATAGTTCGGTTCCAAATTTGCACTGTTGCACATAATAAAAATTCTGCATGAAAACGAAATGTACCTACTGTCGGATAATATTTTTTTCGTCTTCGCACTAAAAATCTGGTATTCACATCGGCCCTTGTCGCAGAGTCAGTGAACTCGTGCCTAGCTCCTCTTCTCCGTTGCTGCTACTGGTTGTCGTTCAACTCAGCTTTACTTTCCTCTCCTACTGTTTGTGTCATAAAAAAGAAAAGAAAATGCATAGCTACTGCGTATATAAGCACAACCATCAACGAATCAGTGGAAGTGAATGGTCTGAAAGTCTGCCTTCCAGCTTTCCCAACAACCTGCAGTTCGCTGGTTGTATTAAATACGTGACGATTTCGTTGACAAACATGCATGATCTACACTCACGTATTAATCTAACCCTAACATTTAAAAAAGATTATCTGAATAAGCAATAAAGAAACTCTTGCTTCCTATGTTTGCGAGTTGCATCTTTGATGGCAAATGCCAGTTTATGTTATCTCCATTATGTTTAAATGGGTGGATTCTGGATTCTATGGCTAGTACCGTTTTCTCAGTTTTACTGTGTCATATGAAATATGTGATGAAACAGCTTCTTAAATTAATAAAATCTACTGCTCAAACTATACGTGCATATTTTTTGTTCATAATGTTGCACCTTACAAGCTACGTGATGTTGAACCAAGTTCAAAAAATATGTGCCAAGATAGTCATAGTGATAGATAATAGTAATAAACACTTGAGGAAACTCCTTTAAAAATAGCCATGTGTACCGCGTACACGCAAAAAATATTTTTTATCATACACTTTCACCATCATCGTCGTCATCAGTAACACCACCAGTATTTGTCCTCTTCCTTGTCGCAGTCATCATCACCATCATTCATGGCAATGACCTTGTTCAATATTTTAAACTTTAAACATGGTTTTATCTCTCTTGTCCTTGCTTTTTTCTCCTCTTTTTATCGTTTCCCGTATTATGTATTATGTATACGATACGGAGAGCAGAGCAACTGGAGTGTTGCATGCATAGGTAATAAAGCATGTATGTGTGATGAGCTTGTCGCTCGTACGTATCTCTCAGCCTTTTTTTGCCACATACATTCGTAATAGCATCTCGCCCAGCATGTGAGTGTATAGGTATGTGATAGGCACATCTATGTATATCACATTATTATCCAGCGAGCAGCAACCAACCAAAAAACATGTAGGTTTCCACATACTCACGCATCATGTTAGATATATTTTGACCGTGTTTTTAAAGGTTGTTTACATTACTTTTTTTCGTGGTCGATGGCTCCACATATAATGTAGAATTCTTTTGTATCGTTGTTCACCACCGGTGCCATATTATTTCTTAATGTAATCTATAATTTTCATACTCTATTAACACTACACATACATAATTCCCCTAAGAAATTATGAAAAGTTTGAAACACTAAATTCTTAAGTTACAAAATATTGACTGCACGAAATGTTTCATGAGACGATGCACATCTTAGCAACAGCAAAAAAAGTATTAGGAAATAAATATGAGCGCTTGTATATATTCGGTATGCATTTTATAACGACACATGATTCATGCAACACCACAACCGCAAGATCACCAGCAGCCGAAAATGGGAAGGAACAGGATTTTTTGTCAAGAGACACAAAAAATGCATTTGTCTGAGTAAAAAAGGGTAGATAAGTTGTAAAGTATATATAAAAAGTAAGTGAAAGTGACTTTTCTGCGTGCATCGTGCATAGAAGCTAGTAGATAGGTACACAGGGTCGGTTGTTCTTGTTAAGAGCAGTAGAAATATAGTTTTTTTACGCTACACACAGTATTTTATCATGTATAAAAGGTGTGTAAGTATATATATTTGCACCGCCTGCTTAAAGATTTACTTCATGTAAGTGTGGTAGTAGTGGGTGTGTGTGTGCGTCTCGGTATCTACATTTTCACTGCTTTCTCTATCTATTCATGTATCATCATCCATTATGTATCTCCAACACATGACTGCTGATACGCTGCCTTGCACACTCTCTTTTCCAGAGACGCGTCATATATAATCCTTGTTAAATATTAAGGGTTCACTTGCACTCAAAGTGCAAGGTAAAACAGGAGTGAAAAATGTATGGAATAATAGTAAAGTTGAGAGGAAAGTGGGACAACTACTGTGGTTTTTACTGTGTAACCTTGTTTCTTTATGTTTTCCCGTTTTCTTGCCATATTATGTTTTTTGAGAAAATTCAGAACAGGTGTAGATTCAGATTTGTTGAAGGAAGCACCAATACAGTAATTGTACCTATTTTTTGGCATGGAATATCATGTCTGTGGCACACACTCTGTATAATATATTTGATTACAATTTTTTCATAATACGTTAAAGCATTGAGTTGACTGGTTGTAAATGTTAAATTTTGTATTTAATAAAGTGTGCGAATTTGTTGAAATTTGGGAAACAATTAAATTTTGGAAGTAAGTGTAATGATGATAATAGGTAATGGGAAGGACTTTTATTGTGAAAATGCAGAGAATGAATGCTTCATCAAATAAAATGAAAATAGTTCCTTCAGAGCGTCATGATTTTAATCCAGAATTGTAAAACTTTCTAGAGTTATTCCAACAGAGAGAAAGTGAAAAACTACCCTCTAATGAACCATAGTGTTGAATACTTCCTTTTTAGTATACAGACATTAATTTGCTCCTTTTTAAAATGTGACTTTTGTTATTTTCTCCCTTCTTTCTTTCGTTTTTTGCTCCCTTTTCTTCTTTCCTTCCTACTTTACGGCGATTTTTCTCCTAATTTTTCGTGAAAATGTTTTCCCCTCTATTTAACTCATTATACCAAAAGCATCATGACATCTACCACTAACTTTTATTCTTTCTCTCTGCTATGCTCCTTTCCGCAGGAGCCAATTAAAGGAGGAGAATGAGTTGAAAAATGTGTTCATTTAAATTCTTAGGTATATCTAAAATTACCCCGTTAATGAGACAGATAATCGTTCTGTTGATGGCGATGTCAAGTTTTATAACAAATTCACTTGATTTTAATAATTTCATTGCTTAGAGCTGATGTTCTTAAGAGAATAAGACATAAAATACAGTATGTTCTTGCTTCTGTATTCATCGGTACACAATTGCTAGGTTCGTTTTGAAAAATGCTTTCTTTGCTATCAATAAGCGACCAACTAATTAGTAAGATATCATGAGCGTACCGTATTTCAAAATGTTGGTTAATATGTATATAATGTGCATATAGAGCAACCTCTGAAGTATAGCTTTTGATGTGGTTTTCTTAGAATTTCAAAACGAAGGATATTTTTCTTACCGTTGGATTGACACATCGTCTCATTGGGTCAGGTCCTCTGTACGTCGGTGAATATCTGCCTGGGAAGCAGCTTCCAGGTGCAGATATAGTTGAACCTAATGGTTTCCCATTCATCACTTTGTCAGTGGAGTACATGGCTACGGCGGTTGGGTAGTAAGATGGGGCTCCTGATGCCCCGCCTATAAATTCAACAGCCACGCAAGAAGACAAATATTACACGCCAGTAAAAAACCAACTAGATTTTCTTTCAACACTACTGCTACCACTACTCTTCATTCATTCTTGTTTTGCTTCTTTTCTTTCAATTTGTACATCTTTCTCCATCATTGCTTTCCTCATGACTAACATGAAACATTATGACATCTACAGTTGTGCGGATTCAATTTCAACTTTGAAAAATTAAAGAACAAACAGAAACTTTCAAGTTCTAATTGAAACCGGCAATTATAATTATCTTGAAACATCGAAACATATTTACAGTAAAACTGGTTAATGCAAAAAATCTAAATTTGCACAACTTTCAAACTATATTTTAAGTGATTTACATTATAATCTACATAAAAGCGTTAACAAGAGTTTGGAAAATTGAAGTACTCTATCAATGATAGACTATCATTAAAAAAGTAAACATTTTTTTGTGTAACGGAATTACAGAATTGGTTTATTAATATTTATTTAGCAGGGCTTACAAAATTTGATTAGAAGATATAGAGAGATAGAGACAGAAAAGGCAATAGATTTTTGGATATGTGTTTTTATAGAGATCTTTTAAAAAATTATGATTATTAGGTCAGGACTATGATTAAATGTTTAAAAGCAGATTTAAGTTTGAAACAACGTCTTTGTTGTTGAAAATGTCAAACCTCGATGCATGATCGCCACTTCCTTTTGTAATACAGCTTTCTTTGAAACTATTTATTTTTTTCTGTCGTCGGTACCGACAACGATGTATTTACTTAAAGTATTTTGAAGTTGATGTTTGTCAACAACTAAATGTTCAGCTTCTATTTTCCTCTTTGTGAAAAATTTGGTGCACGCAAACCAGCATAAAGTCGATACCCTATCGTTCCACTGGAAAACATACACACTTTTACACACAGACACAAATACACTAAAACCGTTCCAAAGACGTAAAAGCGAAGGATAATGTCTTGTGAAGGTAAGGCAAGAAGACAAAGTTTTATGCTCTAACAACTTTACAATCCTTCTAGGAGCTCATGTACAGTAAAAACATACGTT
Source organism: Willowsia nigromaculata (assembly GCA_034700605.1). Classification (NCBI taxonomy): domain Eukaryota; kingdom Metazoa; phylum Arthropoda; class Collembola; order Entomobryomorpha; family Entomobryidae; genus Willowsia; species Willowsia nigromaculata. Next base: position 44,835 of record JAQIXX010000703.1, read on the forward strand.
TACTATGTATTCATATGATGATTGTTCTTGAGTTTGACAATTTCACGCTATTTATTGCAAATGGATACATTAGTAGATAATCTGTGTATCATGGTTTTTTGGTTGTCATCTGTAACAACTGTATGAATTATACATAATCCCTCTCAAAAAAAGTTTTTCTTTTACTGGAGACTTTGCACGTGTGAAAGTTTTTTCTCACTCTTCCTGTCTTCTTATTTTTCTCGTCACACTTTCCACCACTGTCTTTTCAAGTTGTGTATGGTTTGGTGTAAAAAAAACTGTGTTATTATAGCTGACATACAAGTTTACACAGAGTAATGCATGTAGGTATTTTTACGTGAGAAAGATAACTTGTGTGGCGTGTGCTGTCGACTTGTATCACACGCCAAGTTGAAGAGCAGATTGCACAAGACTGATGAAAGAACAAGTGGGATTACTACACGGCGACAAGAAGATGAAGAAAAACTTCTCACAAAACGTCAACGGAGGATGATGGTATTAAGATGATAAAGTTTGGATTGAAATCTTAAATTTTCACACTTCATTCAGTTTATGATATTTATTGGATCAGTTGTGCTCAAGTATTTTATCAATAAAAAACGAATTACAGTAGAAACAACAGTCGTTTATGAAATTTCCACCAATAATATTTCAATTTTTAAGGACATGTAACAAAGCCGAGATAATCACTTTATAAGCTTTCAAGTGGCTTTAAAAGTATTTTCAGTTATTCTATTGCAAGGGATTTGATTGTATCCAGCTGTAAGAAGATTTAATACTGGATGATGTTACGACAATGGTCCTATGTAAGTTCGTATAGAGTTGAACCACGGCAGGGTAGAAATTTCAGATGAAAAAAGGTGAGTTGAATGCAGACAGGTTTAGGAGGACAAATGCAATGAAATTACTAGCTGCTTCTGTCTCCTTGCAATAAATGAGAGAAAACAAGGGATCTGCTCACTTGAGCTGAGTAAATAATCGAGCATGCTATTATTATTACTTATCCGATGATTATGAGGATGATGATGTGCTTTTCGCTGTTTATTATCAGGGATATCTATCTCTGCTCCAAAACAATATTGCACGATTTTCCTGTTGTTGTTACTGCTGTGGACTGACTGAGACTGCGAAGTGCGAGTGACCCTTTGGATCAAGCTCTTTGTGAGTCGAATGAATGAATGAGTGGGCTTAATGGAGTGGAGTAGCGTAATATACTTTTTTTTTACTATTGCTCTGGATTCGGAGAGAGAAGAGGAGTGAGTGTGATGTATATACTTTATATCTTATGGCGTGTTGAACGCAACAATAATTGAGTAGCAGTTGTAGTGGGTGACTGCTTCAAAACCAAGGGTTTCTCCTTTGTTCAGACTCATTCGATATTGTTTCGTGCCCCTTGTGTGTCTCTCCGCTTTATATTTTTTGGCAATGCTCCGGTTCTCAAATGTGAAGATATGATGATGATGATAATAATGACGGCAGAGAGGAGAGGATGATCCCCTTTTTATTGCGCACTTTTCCCCAAATTCTCTGTGTTATTGGATGATGACATTGATGATACTCTTTTATCCTCTTTGATACTTTTAATACTTTTTGTCGGTTTTCCCCTGCTGTGCCTCTTTTGTAGATCAAATCGTTGAAAATAAGGTCGGGATCTGTAAAAGGATGCTTTAGATATGTTTATCTCATCAGATATGGATTTGTTTAGAAATGTTTGTAAAACAGCTACAATTAGTATCCACTGCGATATTGTCACAACAAAACTATGAAAAACAATTAGAGTATTTACATGTTTCTGTCAAGTGTCACTATAGCAGCACTGCAGTCTAGAACGGAGTTTTTTTTTATTTTCAAAAAATTAATAATACGCTGACAAGTTGAGCGCTGCGTTTTTCAAGGAACTTGAACGAAGACTAATATGAGAGAGTTGAGAGAATGGAAAAAAGTAAACAAAATTATGCATAGAATGTGTTCAGCGGCAAAAGAAAAAGCAATAAGTGCTCTCCTTTCTCTACTACAAGTTTGTTTTTGTTGTAGCCGAGTAAAAGGAGGAAAACTCGTGGTGAAACTCAGTTCTGATCTAAAATATTGGTAGTCGAGTCGGTCGGTCGCTCAGAGGTATCTGGTCTGGTTTGCTTTAGTAGAAGTGGAAACACAAAAAAGAGAAAATGCTGTGTGCAATGTACTCCTCAGTTTTCCCAACTGACTAGCACGATGAGACTGGCTGTAGTAAAAAATAGAGGAAAACCAGATAGTGATAGTGTCTCTGTGTTCGAAAGAGAGAGAGAGTATTTGTGTGTTTTGTGAGTGAAGGAAAGTGAGAGAGAGATCAAAGTTGCTGACTCTTCTTCATACTCCAAAATTCGTTTGGTGAAGTTAGTCACTCTTACGTTTTCCTTTATGTGCGTTTACTTTGTTAGCTTGTTCCCTCTAAAAATTGGAAAATGTATGGGAAGGTAAGGAGAAAGAGGGAAGCAAAAAAGAGAGAGAGAAAGAAGAGCTAGCCAACACGTTATTATTATGTACATATAATCAAATGTGTTTCCCATTCACATGATTTTTTTTTTCTCTGGGAGCTGTGTATAGAGAAAGCAAAAGGATTGCCAAAAATGTGAGTATCCTTGTAACATAATAAGTATTTGTGTACTTTCTCTGGTCTGTTCCGTCTCAAAACATTGCTGCCAAGTGTGAGAAAATGTTGGAGAGAGAGGCTACTCGGCTACACTTACTGGTAACTGCAGCAGCGTGGTTTTTTCATGTAGACAGGTTTTCTGGATAAACTTTATAAAAGAGAGATGTACTGGAAGTGATAGGAATCCTTGTTATTGCTGTTATTATTGGAGGGAGAGGGTTTCATGTGAAAATCGCCATGCACATATACAAGCTCATTTTTAAAGCGTGTGATGCATCCAACGAAATTCTCTTCTGAATGTTGCGATCATCGTCCATGCTTTTCTCTCATTATTTTATTTGGAACATATATATGTGTATGAAGTGAGAGAAAGGCGAGAATAATATGTGTATATATACCACTGCTAAGATTTATGCACGTAGGTATGGATATTTGCAACGAAAGTAACAGAAAATTCCTATTCACTGCTACTGATATGTATCTGACTGACAGTGCAACTGAGTGAGTGGGTAAGTACCTAATATGATGTAATGACAAGAAGTGTGTATAGTTCGTTCATTCCTTAGCAAAAGGTAAAGCCCTGCAGTATTTTATTACATATTTAGGCAGATGCCACGAAACAAACATTGCAGCAGATTCCTAACTATTTTATGGAGATACGCAACCAAAGCAGATGATAGATTAGGAGTCACGTTTACCGTTTTCGGTTCCAAATTAGAGTTTATTGCTTCCACATTATTTCGTTCAATAATCTGCAATGCAAGTACTTGTTATAGAATAATCTTAAATCCATCGCACAAAAAAACAGTTTTTAACTCTAAATTTTTCTCCCATAATTCAAACAAAGACAATATCTTCACTTCACATTGTAGTCTAAATGCAAGTTTCTATATAGTATGGGACAATGCAAACGTTGTCTATATTACTTCAATTTACAATAATATCTAGGCATACGGATGCTTACACAATAGAACCGCTGGTGTGTCACCTATTGCCCCGTAACTGGATAAAGTCACTATAATGAAAAGAGGCATCCATTTATGCATATGAGTATTTTCTTTACCTATGCAAAACTTTCCTTTGTATAACATGATATTATGTATCTTTTCATACATGAGAATAGATGAACGCGCTTTTTATACCATAAAACCTATCCACATTATCTGTTTAACCTACTATACATACAAATGTACCTATTATATGTACAGCGAGTTTGCATAATGTGGTTTTTGCCCATCTTCGATGAATATACAAAAAATGTCCATGTCTGTATCTCCATTTGGTATTCATATATAGGAGCATCTAATATGAACGTATGCACAACACGCTGTTTTCCTTTGGCATTCCAACAACTTTTACTTTCTCCCTTTTTCAAGCATCGACAAGCAAGTGTGGAGCGACTCTTGGTACAGCTTTTACTACAACTTGCGCAAGCGGTATTCGTTCCACAAGACAAGACTGTTCGGATAGACCCACCTCCTATATAACTCCGCCATTTCTACTTTGAGTAAGCCCGAATAGGCCGAGCTGTACTGAGTCCTCCTTCCTTCGCATCATCATTTTCTATGTGAGCGCATTCAAATAACACAGGAAGTATATGTTCCCATAAGCGAGCAAGAACTTTCTTCTATCATATAGAGTGGATTGGTATTAAGAAAGCATTATATACTCCAAAACAGTGCAAAAATTTAGTAAATATCTATAAGCTGGAAACTAATTTCAATTTGAGAAGAAATCTGAGTAGGCAATTGAAGAATTATGAAGAAATGCTTTTTATTTCTCAAGAAAGGATCATAATTAGATAGAAAATCAATTTCCAAAGAGCAAACAAATATACATCAGTGGCTGACTTTGAGTTTTGAAGGCATTCAAACGATAGTTATTATATTTGAAAATTTGTACAGAAATATTAAGAGCTTGTGAAATTCATTTTCAATATTAATAAATGTTTTTATTGCAGACCACAATCAAAAATTGAACAGGATCCATATAGTTAAAAAGTATAAAAAAAAGGAGTAA
>JAQIXX010000704.1:0-49410 GCA_034700605.1 Willowsia nigromaculata
ACATCATCAGGAACCTCGGATGCTCCTTTAAAGTTGCGCCATTTTGCCGTTAGATTTTCAAGGATCCCTGTTTTCACATCTTGGTGTTGAAGTTCTAGTTCACCGCTGGACTTTGCAGAATTCACGGTATCCTCCATTTGCTCATCGTAGTCGTTGACACACTCTTGAAGAAAGTTTTCAATGTCCATCTATACAAAAAATATTCATACACAAACAATTAAATTGTTCATAATTTCACGAAAATAATGCCAAGTTTTACATATAATTCCAGAAAGCAAAACGGGTCTTACCGTGAAGGCAGGATGAATATTGTGTTAATGAATTATCAACTTTTACTGATAGAAACCTCTGGTAATGGATAGAAGAAATTTTGAATCGTAATGTTTGCAAGCGTTTTAGGATTTACCAGGAATATATTTAATTAGTTTTGTAAAGAATTAAAAAGGAATTCATGAATGACCCTGGTACGGGATTTGCATGAATAAATAAAACTTTTAACTGATAAATGTTCACGCTGTTTTTTAACACTCATTCAAACGTACAGATTTCTACTGCAGTGTCGTACGGCTATTGACTTTAAATTATATAGGGAGACTAATATATGATGATATTTGCATTTATATTAGTGTGTTTGCAACACAAACACTTATTCAACCAAATAACAAACCAAATCGCTTCCCATTCTGCTTCCATAAAAAATTAAACACTACAAGTTTATGATGTGTACGTTCAAGTGATTCATATAAGTGAACAGTTTTCTGTTTTGTGTGAACAATGAGATAAAAAAACACATCACATGTAAATCAAACGGTGTTAAGTACTTCCAGTCATTTAGAAATCATCGTACCATTTTATATCAATTTAGTTGGCTTGCTTTTAATTAAGTGTGTATTTCTACCCATATTGTGTATATTGAAGTGGTCAAGCAAAACCAAATTCTGTACGTCAAACATCGCCTGATAACAGGAAGAATCAAAACGATTTAGGGAGAGATGACTAAGCATTCATAAAGTTTCCAGATGATGTTCAAATAGCATGTGATTATGAATATGCTTAGTGTTCGGTAAAAAAGTAACAAGCTTACATTTCGTGTTTAAATTTCTAGTAGACATTAAAAATTTATATCAGTTGTGCAACTCTTATTGTTTAATACTAAATCAATTTGCTTTGACCTCTCTCAGTACATACGTTTTTACAATAATTTAGTGTACGTTCATACGCGTTATCATGTATCAACTTATTTGCTTTGATGATTCACATGTAAACTCGTATTTTTTATCCTTATACATTAGTTCAATGTTCATGGCCATTAAAAGTTGAAATAAGTGCGTCATTCTTATCTTAGTCATCAAACATTTTCAAGTATTAATTCCACTTTAACACTCATAGATGAGGTGCTCAACAGATTTCTGAAAGCAATATTATCCACTTAAAAACACATCAAATTGAGCGACAAACATGATAAACAAATATTAGCTCAAATCAGAGTAGACATTAAATATTTTAAACGTCCACGTTACTACTATGGGTGCCCCATTTCTCAGTTTCATGAGTTGAATTGACGTCAGTGATTTAATTATGATTCTTGATACGTGATATTAATGTTTTTAAGAGAGTGTTAGTCATGTTAAGGTTAAAGGATAAAGCACTATCAAATGTTGCTTAACATGGTAATGACCTAGGGCGATTATCATGATTTATTTAATATTTGTCATAAAACATATACGGAAAAAACATGCGCACGAGCTCAAAATTTTTCCGTTTATCACAACAGTTTTATCTATTGCAATTAGGACTTGAATCTTGTATTGATATCGAAAGATAAACCCCTTCGCTTTTGCATTATATGGATTTTATATAAAATTTTGTTCATACATATAAGAACAAACAAGTAAACCTAGTTTCACTTTTGCACCACATAAAGCAAAAAGTTTGACCGCATGTACCAACATAGTTAGACATTCTTGAAATAACAAATACACTAATTTAATTTTAAAACACTGGCCAAATTTAAATACAATTTTTCTGGTAAAACTTTATTTATTTATTTAAGAGAAGAAAAATTATTCTTTTGGTTTTAAAACAGTGCTGTCGTAAAAACATTCTGTAAAAAATTTAATGTCATTTTTTAAATTTTAGTTGCTTCCCTTCAAAACTCCTAACAATCTTCCAGTTATCAAGATGTCACGACAACTTCAAGCGTTTGCAACTCACACGAATACCACTCAACGATTTCGGCAATGTAGTAATGAAATTAAGAAGATTATAACCCAAGCCCAAGAAAAACGGCTACGCATGCAAAACAGAGCTATCGGAATAGTTGCGGTATTTGGACCAGATGATCCTCCAAACAAAACTTTATTTACGGACTGGCTAATTCACTATTATGAATACAGCAGTCGGGTGGAAAACAAAGGTGAAAGTATTGAGAGTGAAAACCACCTAGAGTTTCTTGATGGCTGGCAAGATCTTGAGGAAGACATATATTTTTGGCCGGAGCTATACAATGCTGGAAATCAACATGGCGCAGAGCCTCTCGTATGTTTAATTCTTTACATTAAAGGGGATTCTCGTGAGCTTTATGAAATGGCTGCTGCTGTATGCTCTCAAGCATTTCTTCTGAAAACTGAGAACCAAGTATGTTTTAAAAAGTTAAGTTTTATATAAATATGAGCTGTTAGTCCAGACTATAAAGTCATTAAAATCTTTTCATTCAGGACGAAACAATAAGAGTAATAGAGACTATTTATCCTAACAAAGCTGGAGAGTGCTTGAATTTAATTGAGCTACCAGAAAAGTTCAATCAGCGAGATTTGATCAAGAGTGATGAATTTCTGGAATATCTTGGTATGTTTCATTTCATGTACGTTTTCAAATAGTGTTCACATAAATTGCGTGAGTTGTAATTAATTTATTATCTCTGGTTTAAATACCAGATGAGCATCCTTTGACCTACAAGACTGACGGGGACGGAAATATTGTTCGGCTTAGTAATTTTGATATTTTTATTGACCAAACTGCATTACGTCTCAGCGGTCAAAACTGCTCTACATATAGTTCCATTAATACGCATGGTATCGTCTCTAGTGACACAAATCCATTGGAAGGCACTCAAACTAAGGTAATTTGTGGAGCTTCTAATTTTCTACAGCTAATTTCAATCATAGATATGTAAATAGATAGATGGAATTTGCTTACAAACGGCCCTTCTAACCTTCAGATGAAGTCGATACAAACTGATCTAAACCGAGTTGGGGAACAGACATCTATGGATTTTAAACAGCCCCATGGATTAAAGAAAACCCTAGAGAAAAGATGCAGAAGACCATCGTGTGACGCATTCTACAAAACCTTAATTTCCAACACACAAACATGGCTTGAGAACCAGGATCGACCTTGGACTTTGCCCAATATACATATTTTATTGCAAACCTTTAAAGATATGGACGACCACGAAAATTTCAGTGAGTTGGAAGAATCTTTTAACCTTGTCGATACATTCGCATCTGACCTTCGGAACATGTTTGATAATTATGTTTGTTTTTATGGGGAGGATGATAAGGAACAATTTAGAAAGTTGGTAACAAATGTTTGGCATCGTGCTTCTGCAGAATTTCACTCTAAAAAATTCCCTCATTCAACCCATTTATGGAAAATATTTGAAAGTGCTTGCTGTAAAATAGAGAAATTATATATAGCTGACAACACAAAAATTGTTAAGGCTGAGCTCCACCTAGCTGAAGAGATTAAGATAATTACATTGAAAGAATTCAGATCAAAACTCATAGAGCATCTTGAAAGCATTAATCCAACAATAAGCTTTGCAGAATTCGTAGACGATCTTAAGAAAATATTTGTTTTAATAATGGCTCATTGTATGGACCACAATGGTAGATTAAACCATGTCCAAACTAAAGCAAGCAGGGAAATATTGAATGACATGAATGTAGAACTTCAAAATGCAAGGGTATTTGTAAAGGAAAATCATTTAATGAACGATAACCAAGTGGTTTATGCAGTATATTGCTACCAGAAAGAAACTTTCGCCAAAAATATGTACAACATGCCATCAAACTTTACTGAAGAGGAGATATACAAACATCACAATGACACTTTAAACAAGTACGTTGATAAGATTATGTCTCTTGAAGATAAGCAAGATGCCTGTAGAATTCTGCATGCTCATTTCATTCATATTTTATCTAAACGATGGGAGCAAATTCAATCTCTTAATGTGCAAAAAACCATGACCACGGCTAAAACAGGTGTTCACGTCCCATTCCAAACGAACACAATCTGTATATATCTCGTTCCACACATGATACATTTAGATTATATGTCAGCTAGTGGACATCAGCACATCTTATTTACAGACAATCATTTCCCTTGGGCTCCGGGATTGGTTGCTTTAAACATAAATGGGAATTTTGTTTATGGCTTTGACGCAGACAAGATCATTTCACGAAATCATGATAAAATTCTTCATAACGGTAGGATAGACAGTTACATAAGAAATATGACTCCGAATGATACTCACTCGAGAAAAATGCTTTCTGGGCTTTTCTCCGGTCTTAAGAGCACTTCAAACCAAGTCTATCAAAAAGATTTTAAAAATTGTGTAGTCGCGGTAGCATCCTGGTACACAGAAGAACATTTCCGGAGAGTTAGGTTAGCAGCTGAAGATGCTGGATTTTTTGAAGTATTTGTTGTCAAAGAAAGCTCTGTAATTTCGTTCAATATTCTGGAGTCCACTAGAAGCAGAAAGAATGGAAGATTTGATCTTGCCGTGTCGGTTTCTGTTGCTCCCAGTGGAGTTCTTGTAGAAATATTTGGAAATTATGGGGAAGATGAGAAAATTGTATTGTTGGGGGTAGCATTTTCTGGGTGGAACTCAAAGTCAGATGGTGGATATCATAATGGTAATCAAATACACTGGGCGTATACTAAGGCTTTTTCCCAAATTGCGGTCAATCGGCAGATAGGAACAAAATATTGCTTTTTGCTTGGTGAGCTTCCAGACAGTCAGACACTTTTTCATGAATATTTTAAAAAGCAAAAGAAAGTTGCGATTGTCGCTGATCCAAGGGAAATTTACGGGACATCCGGTTCAGCAAAACTTTCCGTAGATCCGTGCGCAATTAGAGATAGAATTATTGATTATACTTGTGTCGATATTTTGACAACTAGTTGGCGAGATTTATCATGTAACAAGAATGATCCCGGCTGTTGCAAGATAGCCGAACAAAAAGACAGAATATCGGTAGAGAAGGTCTTGTCTGATGAAGAAAGGTTTCAAATTAAAAGAGAACAATTATTTGGACTGTGTGAAAGCATACGAAATCAGATGAAGTCGGGGGAGGTGAAAGTCATGAGGTCATTTCTTAAGAATATCAACGAAAGGCTTCATAAAGCGGAGGAAGTCGCATCCAATAAGTATTCTAGTTCATTTGAGGTGGAGCGTCAAGAATCCGAAATAGACGAGCTGTTGACAGAGTATGGATTTAAAGGGAAACAAATGTGAGTTATTTTTATAAGTTTTGGAAATGTGTAAAACTGATGGATTTGTATATTCAAATTCTATGGCGTCAAGGTTACTTTGAATAAGTACAATTTAAGTCATAAACGCTCCACTAATCGTATTTGCATAAAATCTTAAGTTAAATTGACATAAAATTACATTAATTGTGATCTAGATGTAATTATTTGTGTTTGCGTAAACTTATTAAAATACCAATATTAATAATTAGTTTGTTATTATTATTTAAATAATATTAATTACACTAATTCACTCACTAACCTAATAATTAATAAAATAACTGTAAAAAATAAATATGTTTCAAAAATTTCAAATAATAATGTAATTTTTAGAATAAAACCAGAAATGCTTTTATTAAACGGAAATAATTTGAGCATTTATTCGTTTTTATTTATTATCTAATTCGGAGGAAAAGCTGGTAATTCTGGTAGCTATTCAACATTTTAGACTTTTTTCTGGCTTCTAGCATGCTATTCAAAGGAGAGACAAGCGAAGATTTTCGAATGCCTCTGAGTGTCTAAAAATAATTAAATCAGGAACTAAATTAGGTAACCACTTGAAATTAGATTTTGTTGGTACCAAATCGAAGACGACGACAGCGAACTGCTGTGGCCAAGTGTTTCGTCAAACACGAACGCCTTACAAATCGCGAAGAACAATGGGGACAACGGAGTCGCTCCTTCAATGCCTTTGCTTTCAGAAGGCGTCCCCTCTCGTCATGAACAGGACACTTTCTTCGCCTCTGATGAACCTTCAGCCGATGCATGTCACGGGCGGCGTATGTACACCTCCCAAATTCATCCTCATTGTTGCAAGGGATCTTGGGCTTACTCATCTTAGTCACCTTACGAATCCTAAGATGATAAAACAGGAGATTAATTAAGTGGCAGATTTAAAGTTAACGAATTACTTTTAAATACTCAATAAAATATTCCTCCCAGTACCGTTGTACGTCGTTATCTGTAACGAGGCAACTGGCAATGTCATTTGGACCACCAAGAAGAATCGACTTGGAAGAATGAGCGCCTTCCCGGACCTGTGGGTCCTTAGCTGATTCGGCGCCGCCTCCCTTGGAGATAACCTTCTGGTAATCATCATCGATATCGTGGGAGTCACTCCCTGAGCTGGGCGTCCATGAAGGCCTCCTCTGCTCTCCGGTCCCCCATAGCAAATTGGTCGTTAAATACTTCATAATTATCTATAGAGAAATCAAAAGTTAGTCAAATTGCGGAGAACGTAAAAACAGCCGGACATGGAGTTCTCCCTTACGTTTAGAAATGAAGGAACAACTGATATCTGAGAGCTTATCAGTTGATGAAGGATTCCCTCCGAATGGCTTCACATCCCCTCCAACCCCACTAAGTTCGCGTGCCGTTGCGTTGACCTCTTCACAGTCTCAATGATCTCCTGTTTGACCGCCCGGTAGACACTCGTCGAGTCCAAGATCTCCTGATAAATCCTCTTCGCGTTCTCCACTCCACTGCATTGCTGCAGTTTTTACTCCACCCCGATGGCCTCCCCCACTCCCCCAAGAACTGATGGAGGGACTCCCCCGGGATCTCTAGAATATTCATCAGAACAAAAATCACATGAAGATCCCTATCCATTCCACTAGTTGGCGGGGATTCCCCATTTTTGGAGGAACTAACAGGGATATTGTTCGTGTAACAAATTAAACAGCGATTACTACACCCTCTTGTCCATGATCCAGTCCACATTACTCTCCTTCGTCTCCTCTCCCCCGTGAGCGGGGTAGAACTTCGCCTGATTGCTCCTCTTGTGACTTCTGTGAGGACTCCTCCTCTTCGTTCCAGCTCCACCCCCTCCTGTCGTCATTGCAGTGGTGGTGCTGCTACAAGCTGGCGTATTGCAAGGCACTGGCGGTGGTGGTGGAGGGCTCGCGGCAGTGGAGGTGCCATCTTCTCAAAATACTTCTCGTGATCAAGTTCACAGTTGAGAAGCTACTTCCCCCTGGGGTGGTGCTCAAAAGAGTGGAGCTGCCTCCGGTGAGGTCATCCTCATAGAAACGGAACCCATCATTGATCACTTGGGTGATTTTTGTGCGGGTGGTCCAGTTTCCGGTGCGGTCGTAGCCTTTCGGGGGTCTGTTGGGGGGAGGGGCCGTGACGTGAACGGTGACTGTGTTGGTGGCGCTGCTGCTGGAAGACTGGTGGTGACTCTTTTGCGTGAATATCACAATCTTGTCGATTTTGGAGTCGGAAAGTCCATCGTCCTCGTAATCGGAATTCTTAGTCCTGCAATACAAATAAATTGTTAATTAAATATCTGTAAATTAATTAATTAGTAAAATGGGAATTAAATAAATTGGCAATCAGTGAACGACGTATATCAACAGAGCTAAATAGAGTTTGGAATCACCATAATTATAAATTTATATTTTCCTGCAATTTTTAATGAGCTTACAGTGACTATTGGCAGGAGGAGAAGTTCCTCCCGCGAGCGGACTACTCCATCGTCTCCTCCCCAAATTGGAAGGCGCGCTCCTCACTCTGGTAATAATCGCCTCATGCGGAAAGGTCCGAGCTGAAACTGACATTGGACCGCTTACGCTCCTGATTCACCACCGGTTTTGGTTTCCTCTTCACCTCCCTCCATGACTCCTCCAAGCTGGTCGACTCGGGTGACTGACTTTGTCGCGTGGCATGTGATGCATTATTCTCCTCCTCCATCTCCTCCTTGTCTTCAGTCTATCTCTGAGGCACCTCCTGACGCTCATCATCATCCTCCTTATCGCCACTGCTGGGGGAAGACTCCTTTGACACAACTTTTGGAACAAATTCGGGCTCATTCGGATTCAAAATCTCTGCTGCTGCAGGATTCTCTGAGGTGACGACAAGAAGTGATGGCGAAGCCCGTGATGGATTTGGATTGATTGATGGAGGAGCTGGGAGTCCTGCTGGTGCAGGTGCTGTAGCCATATCCCGCAAAGGCCACTTCCCAGGATTGATTTCCACTCAGACACAAGATTTGAGGGGCGAGTTAAGCTCGAGATTGGCACTGGCACATTGGTTCCAAATTATCCTGATTGAAACTCCCATTCTCTCCTTTCGAAATCCCGAATTTCCCTCCAAACCCTCCACCTCCCCCTTCACTCCCACACGAGTTATTTCTAGGATCCTCCTCTTCTATGGAGTCATTCCCTCCTCCTCCCCCTCCAGCGTCAACCAAGAACTTCACATAATCCCGTGATTGAAACTTGAGCAAATCTTTCGAACAAATCCCTCCACACTTCCCCTCCATCTCCTCCAACAACCCGTAACACTTTATCAACTCGTGGGTCATCTGACTCCTCCCACAAATCGGAGCTATCTTATCTGTGCATTTAGTCAAGTGCTTTTCGAAAAGCTAAACAACTTTTTTGGAGGCACTGTTTGAGATCTCTTCACTTCCAGTTCCACGCATTTTCGAACACTTTTTGAAGGAGAGATGAGCAGAAGGTGTTTCCAGTCCACTTGTTTTTGTTTGTTTGCCCGAGAGCCGGCGTGTGAGAGCCCACCTGTTTTTGTTTTTGTTTACATTTTGGAACATCTGACTTCATCTCATCTCCACTTTCTTGCTGGCTGTCCAGCTCACCTCTTATAAATGATTGAATTAATTTAATTGTGATTAGTAATTAGTTAAGGAATTATGACATCACATGGGAAGCAGTACGTGTGCCTAATCTGTCGAAAGAGTTTCAGTTTAATTGATGGGAGGGGATAATTGCAGTTCATTCAAGAGATCAGTTTGTGTGTCCCGTGTGCTTGTGAATTCGTCGTCTACAGGTGGTCGTTCGAGAGCTGGGGAGGATGAAGATGGGACCTCAATTCCGGGAGGGGATTCTGATAATTTTGGAGGAGAAGATGGTGACCTTGACTCCAGGTTCTTGCTGTTTGTGTACCGCCACTTTAGACTGATGACGACTGGCGAGAGACGGAGGTGCACACGGAGTGGATCTTTTGGAATTGGAGGAGTCGGGGAATCCAAGGGAGTGGAGGGGGAAATGAATGCAGGCTGTGAGTCAGAGATGGAAGCTGATCACGAGAGGTGAGAGGTGAGAACTTTTGAATGATACCTGATTTTATCACAATTAACTTCTTTGGAAAATTGTTCATTTCCTGTTTCTTGCATGGCTTTCCAGACTACATTGAAAAGATCTTCACCTCTCCACAAGTATCCCCACCCCACATCTTCAAAAAAGGAAGGGCATCCGTGCCTATTCCCCTGCGCAGTTGACCAAGATCCACACTTCAGAATGACGAGAGGTATGTCCCCCAAATTGGGCTTCCACAAGCCAGCGTTGATGCAGTCATCCTCCTCCCCAGCACTCCAGTGGCGAAAACGAAGATGTCAACTTCTGACGAAGACTCAGCTGTCTTTTTTAACTGGTGCTGTGAATAAAATTCAAAACAAGGTATTGTCACAGAATGCCCCAATTCAAATAGTTACTTTACTTTGATTTTGAAAATTTTCTGGACATTAGGCTTATCATTTATTTGTGCTTATCGTTTGCAGAATGCAGACCAACAAATGCGCCTTCTCCGGTGGCCAGGGACTCCTTCAACGACAGCGGAGGTGCATTCAGCGTTGGGACTTGGTGGTAACTGTGACGCAGATAAGTCCTACCAATATTGCGTATCCTGACGATGAAACATTCCCTCTGCAGGTCAAGGGGGTGACCTGAAAAATAATTAACTAATTTTCTTAGTAACTAAATGCTATATCATAACTAATTATTTTTTTATTTCAGGACTACCCCTCAGTCAAAATACCCACCGGAGGACTGGATGGGATTCTCATCGCAGAACTGGAAAAGCGATGATGAAAAGGTGGGCTTTATAATTATAATTAAATTTTAATTAGTATCACAATTAACTTCTGTACTCCTTCTTGCTAGTAAAAATAATTGTATCAAAGGTTCATCTACTCCAGTAATTTTGGAAAGGGTTTTATCAAAAAACAAAAATGTTTCATTTCGCCCCATTGGCAATCCCTGTCGTCTGTTTTAATTGATGGGAATAAATTCTAATTAAAATCTTATCACAGGTCACAGGAAGAATATCAAGCAGTAATGATAAGGCTTCGACGGTTTGTGGGAAGCTGTGTCAGGGACTGCAGAAGGTGCTCGTGGTGAAGGTGAATTGGATGCGGAGGTTCCTTTCGTTGGCCGAGGAACTGAATAGGAGACATGGCGAGGCGGAGAGTGGAAAGGTGAAGGCGTCCTCTGACGCCTGCAGTCATCTAGCCAGCTACATCTGCGACCTGTGTACAGGGAACTGGAGACGGTGAAGCTGTATCTGATCTGGAAGCTGGAGGAACTGGACACTGTGATATGGGGGTCGACTAAGGAAAGAAGGGGGATTCATCATGCGGCGTCCAAGAAACTGGCGAAGGGGCTCCTCTCGCAGGTCAGGGAGCAGATGAATGTGAAGGCGGTGCGGCAAGTGGCTCTCTTCTGGAAGGTGGTCTAAGTTAATTGTCCGTACAGTTCTAAATTAAGTTTTTATGATTAACGTTCAAGAGCATAAATATTTTAATTTTTGGGTTACAGGTTTAAATTCTGTGAGAGCTTCAGCCCCAAAATATCCATTCCCAGAGGACCCTTTCCTGGTAAGCTTTTCAGTTCGGAACCCCACCCCTCCCACTAATAAATAAATATATGCAATTTAAAATTATGTGTTAATTTCGAAATTGCAGAGGAATGAAAATTCACGTACGCTGTCAAGAAATCAATGCTCAGCCGTCTCATCGTTGTCTTCATTTTGGCGTCATTCCAAGTCTCCCCCACCCACACGTAAAAGATCTGTCGATCGGATTGAGAAGACGAGGACGACTTCATCTCGAAAACTCGCAGTGTTATCGCACGTTTGCGAAATTAGGATGAACCTGTACCGTTTGGCGATGAATACGCTGCTGGAGCACCTGATGACTTCGGGGAAAATTCGGATTCCGAGTGGTCGTAAGTTCTGTTTTCATTTTAAATAACTTTAAATATTCTCAAAGGTATTTATAACCAACTATTATCTATTCTTGGCATTTAGGCAAGGAGTCTCCAGTGAGTTTCAACTCCGACATCCACGATCATCCGAAGCCCCAAACTCGCCAAATAAAAGAAAAAGAAGTGCCAAAACTGCTGCTGACGCCCCTGAAAACGACTGTTCCGAAGACATCACCTCCTCCAAACCCAAGAGACGCCGCTGCGCAAGAAAAGCTCCTCACAAAAGCCTGAGCATCAGTGTCTCAAGTGCCCCCGACAATTCATCGACACCCGGGGACTCGTCAAGCACCTGCGCTCCATCCACCGCACCTTCCACCATTACTTCTGCTCCGAATGCAGGATGAAATTCAGACTCTACTCAGAGCTCCAAGTTCACATCACCTCCAACCACCCCAAATCCCGCAAAGGACCTCAGCCCCGAGGCAAAGCTTCCAAGAAGTCCAAATGCCACCTCTGTTCCAAAATTCACATTCAGAGATGCACTCGCGTTCGAAATGCAGTTGGGTTTCGTCACTCCCGAGCATGAAGACCTCCACGAGCTTCTGCATCTCGAACCGAATGACAAGCACTACTGCCCCAAGTGCCTCGAGAGCCTCAGAGAAGAGCCAGACGGAGGATGAAGACAATGACGAAGTGGGGAGGAGGTGAAGCTGCTCGAACAGCAGAGTCTGGACCAAGGGAATCATAAACAGCTGCAATTCCATCAGATTAACCATTTTTAATGGCGGTGGCATTAGTAACAGAAATACTTTTTGTAAATGGACATGTGTTCAATTTGAATAAATAATTCAATCTGAATTTTGTTGATGTCTGCAGTTTTTGACTGTTTATTTCAAACGGTCCAACCACATTTCCACTAGACTAGTTTATTTTTATGTGAAAGAAGCTAAAACCAGATTGATGATTCCGTAGACAGCGCATTTGAACTCTTCGTCTAGCCACTAGCCTTGCTACTCAATTACGTAACGACACCACATTGATTGTGATTGGTCACCAATGGCGACACACTTTCTAAGGTAGGCCGATAGGGCAAGGAGTTCAGAACGTTGTCCCGATTAGTGTTCGGGAATGGAGAGAAAGGGGTGGCATTAGAACTTGTAACTTTGGGGCGAATCGAACCAAATACTGAAATCCATTGTGATCCGACATTTTTGTAAAATTGCCGTAAAAGATAGGGGACCTCATTTTGATTTTGCAACAACCCACCAGCAACAGGTCAATAGGAACTTTCGAGAACACCCTTCGATAGGGTTTTCGAGCATTGGAGGTGCCCACATGTGGGCGCATCGCTTCCACAGTTGACACCTGCACCCGAGCAGATGTGCCTCAAAAGGAACCAAGTCAACCGGAAGTCATTTGACCTCTCCATCTTATTTCCACCTGAGAGTTTTCACCCCAATATCCAGGGAAGGAAGCTGAGGAGCAGGTCACCATCACGGACAGGGATAGTGTCGATGTCCGAATGTGCCTGGAGGCTGACGGATGGGTTGATTGGGAATAAATGAGATTTGTAAAATCTTTGAAAATCAATTATTTGTAATGCAGATTTAATGTTGATTAAAAAGGACACATGAGTATTTCAACTCATTTAAAAATTAGCGTATTTATTTTTTATCCGAATCATGATTGGTTGTTTAATTAGCTACTTTCGAAGAATTTGGGTCAATATTTTGTGGTTTGAAGAATTGCGAAAATTGATGCATGTCTTCGACACATTTATGTGTGCCACCTCCGAGCAGCAATGTCGCTGATGTTATCCTCCAGGGGTGGGGTGGGATTAACAACCGAGGAGTTTCCAAGTAAATATTTTATTTTAGTCTTACTTTGTCCCATTTATTTTGAAGAGAGAGAAGAGGATATGAGGTCAAAAAATGTTCTTTAAATGATCTTCCACTTTTTTGGCGTCACTTATCTCTTCGTTCCACCGCTCCCCTTCGTTTGGAAGTCATCTTGTCGGCTTTGTCCTAAGTATCCGGGTGATATCTGGGGAATTCAGGGCTTTGAGAGGTTCCCCTTCCCAACTCATTTCTGAGCTGACCGGGAGCACGATTCCTGTGCTGGTCTGGATTTTACTAGAGAACGCCTTCCAATTTTGTGGAAGGTCCTTCCAAACGATAAGACTATGGATTGGAAGAGAGACCTGCACCTTATGAATGGCAAGAGAAGTATAGCACTGGTTTCCGAAGAATAAAAGAAGACTGTGAGAGAAAAATGAACAGATCTTTGAACTTGTGGAGCATAAGTTAAGTTGCTGTAGACCGAAGCGGCGATTACTTTCAGGTGCCAGAATTCGGGATCATTTTTCAGTCTGAGCGGCTCTCGCTGAGTTTTTCGTCCTATGGTGGACTGTAGAATTCAAGAGTTCGGAAAGGTGTTCGAGAAGAGGAGCTGAGATCGACATGAGGAGGACTTGACTTATGCCCATTTTGGGATCTTAAACTATTACCTATCCGAGATTTTGGCAAAGAGCCGATCTCATGAGCAACAGAGGGCGTCAATTCATAATTCAAGCATCGTAGAAGGCCAGATTAAGCTCCAAGGTCAGACCGGACAAGACAAACATTTAGTGGCTCAAGTCGCCCCAGTTCTATATTTCGTTTGGGAGTCTCACGTACTCTAGAACCTTTCACCTGTCTACACTAGAAAATATCGCTTCTGCAGCGGTTTCCTGCGCATCTGAACCCTAACAGATATTTATATTTTAATAGAGACCAAAATTCAACCGGAAGCCAATTCATCTTCTCTATTCCAACGAAGCGTCTATGTCCCCTGCAGGTCTTGAGTAGGCGTCGCTGTCGTCCACTCCAATCCCGTTAACAGTAACCGCATGCAGAGTCGCACTCTTGAGCATGTCACAACGATATTTTCATTTCGCCCCAGTGTCAAGTTGTCAGCACTTCGGAACTAATGATTAAATGAATCTGAGACAAATCCAGCGCTGCCCCACACGACAATGAAGCCAAGTAGAACTGATATCCCATCCTCTCCACTTCTCACAAACGAACGATGATCCGAGACAAAAAACGAATGTGAAATGAGTCGTCTCTCAAGAAATTCTCCAATTAATGTAAATGGCTGGGATTCAGTCTTTCAGTTTTTTAATCCCCAATGTCAAAAATATTCCGCTACGTTCCTCTACAGAGTGCATACCTGTTCATAGAAAGGACAGTGAATGGGAAATAGGTGGATCCTGCATTCAGCCTTCCATGTCAAAAATGAAAGGACAGATGAATAATTAAGTCCCAAAAATACACGCATTCTGTACGTTCCGTGGTCCCTTGCCATGATAAGCGAGAGAGAGGCTTCACATGCAAATCCCAATGGAGTCCCGCTCGTCTGGATGTCCATGTTATCTCTGCGTTCAAAGAAGATACAATTTCTGCTGTCTCTCGTTTCGTTCATTCTTCACCTTGCCTCTGTCCACATCACTTTTTATTTTCAATCAGCACAAATATTATTTTTCAAGTCATAACTTGATTAATTCTTGAAGCGAGGGCTACGTGACGTGTAGTTGCTAAATTAATTTGGAGTTATAGTCATCGCAAAAAATGGAGGGATTTGGGAGGGTAACGGACTACTGCAATTGTTACAGGTGTGCTGACTTCAGCTGGAAGCTTTCTTCTCTGCTGGAGCGATTCTTTTTTTGACCAGTTTCTCCAGAGATGCCAGGAATTCCATTCATTCGGTGATTTCCCCTGAAAATGGACTCCCCTCCCATAATGTGGAGGACTTCCAGCACTCCATTATCTGGCAAGCGCTCTCCTCAAACCGGAAGATGAAGAAGGACTGGAGGAACTCGTCAGTTTTCTCGCCCACTCCGGCTATGACTTAAGCCAGAGGATAGATTACACTGCCTCCAGACGAGGTGTCACTAGCCATGGGTTCACTGCCTTGTTTGCACCTGTCCTTGAAGAAGATTTGTGTCTTGTGAAGTGTCTGATTCGAGCTGGAGCGAAAACTGGGGTTCTCGATTCATTCGGATATTCCAGTCTCCATGTGGCCGTCCTCGTTCGAGACAATGCGATTTTTGGAGCACTGCTGAACGCTGGAGCTCTGCTGACTACTGAGGAGATGGAGACCAGCGGAAATCTGCAGCCGATCCTGCATGTTGCACTTATTGCAAATGAAGAAGAAATGGTTGCTGGAGAGGAAATTCGTTGACCCCACACAACCGGCAGCTTTCAAAGTGGAACCTTCAGAAAACCCGGGAGTCATGAACATTCTTTATGAAGGTTGGTGGACGCAGAGGGACTTCCCATCTCTGGACACAGACCTCCAGTTATTCACACCCCCGGGGGGTAGCAATAGATTGGAGTCATCAAAGGATGGCAATGCAACCACTTCAGGTTGAAGCCGTCCTCGCAGCAGCGTCCAATGACGACATCTTCGCCTCCATCTGGAAGGGCTACACCGAAAGTGCTTCCGTTTTGGTGGGAGACGGATACAATCTCGAAAGCAATGTACCGCTTATCGTGGTCTGAGAAATGAGTGGCATCTTCTATGTCTCCACATGTTGGCCTTTGAAGATGGATTGGATAAGACGAAGGGCCCTAATCTTCGCGTACATCCAAGCCGGATGGGAACCGATTTCAGTGAGGAGAGCAAAACTAAACAATCCACCGGATCTCTTCACCTCCAAACTAAAGGCTTATGCGGGCTACTTCCTGTCAATTGCTGACGCTTCGGTGCCCTTTGAACTCACGGAGTTCACTCGCCTCCACCGCGCATGCTTCGCCTTCCACTCGCTCGGAATGATCAAGTTCTTGGTGGAGGAGACGGGTGCAGATGTAGACGTGTTGAGTGGAGGGAACGTGAAACTCACCGCCTCCAAATTTCCATTCTCCTCCAGAAGTTTAGCAGTGCTGAGTACTTGGTGGAGAAGGGAGCACATCTGAGTATCGTGGGATCCATCGACAATGTGACCTTCAAAGGATTTACGAACATCCCAAATAACTTGTCGTTGGGAGTGCTGGAACATTTGGATCTCGACAAGTTGAAAGGGATGGACTTCCACTGGGTGTACATGAAGACCACCGACTCCACTCAGCCCCAACCTGAGGAGGACGCCATTGAACGTGTCCCCACTCTTCTTTATCTTCTCCGAGGAAATATATACGAAGCCCCCACAGTCCAAAAAAGTTGTCTCCGAATCTCCCGAAATTTTGCATTCGGGTTCAGAACCGTATTGTAACTTCATTTCAAGAGCCGCTGCTGCCCTAGCAACATTGTGCGGGAGATACGAATTTTGAAAAAAATATTTTTTGCTGATTTGAGTCCTGGCTCACGACTACAGTTTTTGAGATAAAAACCTGAAAATTGGCACGGAGGTACAGAATTTTATCGCCCGGATGGGGTTCTTTTTAATTTTCGAAATTTTGATCAAAATATTGAACTTTTTGAAACTTGGCCGATTCATTTGATTGACTAGTACTTTTCCCGCTGACCAAGGATTTTTCAAAGATTTCAATATTTTGGTCAACATTTTACAAATTAAGTTTTCGCGCCATAACTTTTTAGTTTTTCAAAATTTCAAAGCCCCAAAAGACTGCGCCATAAAATTTTGTATCTCCCTGCCAAGTTTCAAGTTTTTAGCTCAAAAACTGTAGCCGTGAGCCAGGACTCAAGTCAACCGGAAATAAATTTTTCGAAATTCGTATCTCCTGCCACATTGATGGAAGGGCAGCAGCGGCTCTTGAAATGAAGTTACAATACGGTCCTGAACCCGAATGCAAAATTTCGGGAGATTCAGGAACAACTTTTTTGGACCGTGTAGGTTTCATATATATACACAAACGGAATTTTTAAAATGAACGATGTAAGGAAATAGTTTTAATCGCTTCACACAACCGTGTTTCAAGGCATGTGTCCAGCACTGTTTCCTACAGTTTCCCTGAGTTTCCGAATGTGTTTTCTTAGATGCACCCACACCCGCTTCCCAGATTCTCTAAAGTACCTATTCACTGGTCATCATGCTACTCCAGTATCGGCAACCTACCGGGTGTCGCCTGCAAATATTATTATCGCTTTGTTGTGATATCTAACTGAGGTAGTTTCTGTTTGATTACCAGGCAAAGTGGAGATGAAAGAACATGATATTTACAGCGGGCGCATCACATTTGTTCCAAACCGGAAGTAGTAAGTGACCACTGTGTATTTGGGGGGTCTCCGGCGTGGCAACATGCGAAAATTGTGCCCAGTGTTGGTGAATTGTCTGAATCGCAGTAAGAAGCTGATCTGGCAGGAAAAACTGAGAAAATTCTTCAACGTTCATTTTAATTTTTCCGCTGGGAAATTAGGATCTCGCTGGTCATAATTGCTGCAGCTTCCCTAGAACTTCACGTTTATGGAGCAAATTTTTACCAACATACTCGACGAAAGTTCCTCGTTCATGTACTGCATTGAAACTGTACACATGTATTGAAACACGGTTGTGTGAAGCGATTAAAAATATTTCCTTACATCGTTCATTTCAAAAATTCCGTTTGTGTATATTTCCTCGTATATAAATTGTGATTTAGGTGTGCATATTAAAAGCACAACACAAGTTGTACCACTACCCCAATGTCTCTGTGGCGAAACATTTTCGTAATATATGAATGGCCAGCAAATATTCAATTTCACATCAAAATTCATCAAACCTTAGTAAATCAAGATGCCATAGCCAATTAAAATGCATAATTAAATTCTGTAAATAAATATTTCTCATTATTTGCAAATAAGCTTTCAATTATCAGTACAAAAGTCAAATTCATTTGTAGCCAGAAAGTTGTGTAAAAAGTACAAAAAATAACCACAAAACTGTTGAATTTTTGGTCGCTATTGTCAGCTACAGAATCTGTTCTCATTATAATAATCTCTGATTCCTACAGTAAGTGGGATTCGGATGGCAGAAGATTAAATTGCTTATTGGAATACGGATGGAGGAGGCGGTCTTTCCAAACTGTCCACAGGTCACTCCGACCATGCCTGGAAAATATTTTGTCTTCCCGGATCCGACATTCATAATCAGTTGAGAAAATTTGTATAGCGTGAAAACAGTTGGTGATTTTTAAGTTTGAAGTAAAAAAATTGCAAAAAATATTCATACCCATTCTTTTTAAATGACAGTTTTGCTAATGACTACCTACAGTAAAAACTAAATTTCGTATAAACTACTGGAGCATAAATCATGAAATTTCGACTGGTAAATAATGAACGGGAGATTAACAATCTTTGATAAATTTATTTTTAAAAGTTCCAATTCTCACGTGCTTGAAGCATCAAATGACACCAACATGTATAAGTCACTGTGTAAAAGTGCAACTCACAGTGAGAGCTTGTAACTAAGGACTTCCACTAGTTATGTGGTATTCCCCGGCTGACTCATTTACCGACTATAGTCGCACGCACACGCACGAAGACATTAAAAAATTGTTTCTACGAAACAATACCTACACAACAAGCAAATGGTGTTTGAGTAAATTTTATACGATATTTTCACATAAATTAAAAAGGTCTTCACGCAGTAAATTCGTAGTTTGAAACCAACTTAATTCATACATATATAGCATTAGCAATTACAGAAACACTTACAGTGAAATTTGGAAGGATTTATTTGCTAAAAATAAAAAACTCAACATACAAGTAATGATGTATATTATATAAAAATGAAAGTCAATAAGCACATTATTTACACTGAAAGCCTTTCGTGCTACAGTAAAAAAATTTATTTCCATTAAATGTAAATATCCACGTTTGAAGTAATCTAGCTAATGCCTAAATTATCTATCTTCCAAGTCCTCAAACATGTCTTGGGAGATGCAGTATAATTATGACAATGATAAGTTTTTATGGTATTGCTGATGGTAGTGTGGCAATTTTGTCCCTTTAATGTGGATTTTCTACGGAATGCCGGAAAACGCTATAGTCGGTAGTTTATAAACAATCCAAGTCAAGTTTGAAAGTGAATGATATTTTGAAGCTTTCCTCTTTGAAAATTTTTTGTATGTCTCTATGGAATGAAATATTTTTAAAGGGGAATTTTCAAACAGTGATTTGCAATTTCCCATACAACGGTAATGTATAGTGCAAAACAATTACATATTTGAATGCATTTCGTGTTGATTTCTGTAAGAAGTACTGTAACAATTTGGTATGGTACAATCCACACAATATTGCTCCAGATTTTCACAAGGCGTAAATAAATCATCCTTCAAAAATATTGAGAAATGCGTTAAGAATGCGGGTTTGGAACCAGAGATTTTGTGTAGAATTAAATGATCAAGTAATGTGTTTTCTACAATTTTCAAAATTTTGCTTTCCTTTTAAACTTGTTTCCTCATATTTGGAAGCAGTATCTAATTCTGTCAAGTACAGAAGCTCCATTATATAAACATCTTTAGAGACCACCAACAAATATATTTTTTGATGGAATATGTAATCTAATTTTAAACTATTAAAATTTTCATTTAGTTTACTACATTTTGTTCATTTCTAAGTACTATGTGCTTCTGTTCCCTTAACTTAGATAGTACATTTTTGACTCTTTACATTCATGAATAATATTTCAATTCTATAAACATGTAGAATATTTCCAAAAGAACTGAACTTTACTAAGATTTCTGTAATTTAGCATACAAATGAGTTTGCTTCCCTTGTTGGTATGGCAACTAAAACGATAATCCAAAAAATTGGATAAAAATAAGCAAATCTATTTTATTTACCTTTGAAAGTGTGTTAGCAGATATGCATTAAAACTGGACCACTCTTTGTGGAAAACTTATTACGCTGTAAAGCAGTCCACGACGCAATTCAACTTTTCTTTTTAGCAATTAAACTATTCAGTAATCCATTGCCAAGGGGAATTAAATCATGTCAACTGGATCATTAAGTAAAAATCATTTAATATAATGTTTTTTATAGTTAGCAGTAAACATTTTATATTATACATGAGCAGATTCTTTCTATCATTAAATCTTACTTTCACTATGCAATCCGTGGAGGCATTCTGCAGAAGGAAATGAAAGCCAGATAATGTAAGGCTCGGGAACAGTTAAAAAATAAGCGGCAAACATGATGAGAATTTTATGAAAATGATAGCACATCCGAGTTGTGATTGATGCTGAAAAACCGTAAATAAGTCCTTTCGTATCTCAATAAGTAAACAGAAAAACTTTTACATAATTTTATTACATATTGTCTTACTTGGATGTTGAAACGTGTTAACAGTAGGCCTTACAAAATTCATACTTGTTTAACTTCTACTCATAATTACAAAAGATGTAACAGCTAAAGGAGACAGAAAATTCATTTTATAGGAGTACATATAAATAATATGTACACACACATATTTGTATTCTAACAGTTTAAGTATTTTCTCTTGAATATGAATATCGAAAATAATAATTAATTACAATTTGAAGGTCTATGGTGTCTCCACGCTATTGTCCACGCTTGGATTTTCATTTTGCAGAACCGTACCAGTTGCAACGGTTTCAATTGAGCTCAACAGTGATGCTTGACCGGATTGTTCACTCTGATTCATGACTTCAGCTACCTGCTGCTGGAGTTCATGAAGTGCCCGCTCAAACTCTGCGTTTTCATCTTGAGGATTGTTTTGAAGACCTTCCGTTGCTGACATTGGCGTTTTACACAATGGGCAACAGTTCCCCGGAACTCCACTGAAAAATTAAAACAAAAATAACAATTAAAATTAGTACACTGATAACCAATTTAGTTAATTTCAATCAGTTGTGACTTGCAACTGTAAATGTAGTTCAAGTTTTGTACCTTCTGAGCCACTCGCGAATACATGCACGATGAAAGACGTGATTACAAGGAGTTGTCTGCAAGTTCTCTTCAGAGTTGTCAGGCCCTGAGGTTAATGGTTCCAAGCAAATTCTGCAATCGTAACCAGGCGTCCCCATTTTCAAGAACTATAAAACACAATATCTAGGTGACAGTTTACGAAGCTTATGATGCTTTATAGTGTAGCTAGAGGAAAGAGAAGCAATATCAAATGGATATACTCGATGTCTATACTTAAAATCATGACAAAGATTAAATACATTTAGATTTAAATAACTCTTTAACTTTAGTTTTAGACAACTTACCTTCAGACTTGAGGAGAATACGAAAACAGTATTGTTACCTAATTTCCCATCCAGCCCTGGAATCTGATTTGATCATATATGTACGCCTCAACAAGTGGAAAGATTTTTCCCAAGTTCAGAATACAGTTTTGAAAGACCTAAAACTGAGCTGTTAGAAATGAGGGAGGCAATGCTGAAATTTAATCCCAGTATTGTGATAAAGGGTCAAACTGGATTGCCAATTAATGGACCACATGTGTGGAATAATTTTTCTAACTTTCAGCTAACAGCTTTCTGGAAAAAGTAAATCAATATGCAATTGAACACAAATTCCAAATGTAAATGTATGAAGCTTTCGATAATCCGTTAAGAAACTTGGACCCTGAAGCTCCATACCATTATGGATGGTGAAAGTTGATATACAATTCAAAATCTGGTTTTTCTAGCGATTATATTTAGATTGGTGGTGTGCATCAAGGAACAAAAACTGCAATTCGAATACCTTATGAGATTTCAAAGGACAAACTTACTATTCGTATGAAAAAGTTTTTCACTGAAATAAACTGCTAAATTAGGTACTTTATTTCAAAGTCGTGCAATATGTCATCATAAAAGAAACTTTTGAAATCTGAGACATAAACCAAGATTGGATCTGGACAATTTGTTTCAAAGCAACAATTGTCAATGATGAAAATGAAGCTACTGCAGTTGGCTAGAAAATTCCAGAAGGCAAATGCACAATAAATGCTTTGAAGGGGTTCCTTTCAGAATGCAAGATTTTGACCTTTTTGATGAAACATGAAAACATTGTGTCAACTAAGGGTGCTTACATTGCTGAAAATCTGAATGGAATCCTGCACATTGAGACTGAATTTTGTTGTAATGGCTCATTGCAAAGTTATTTACCGTAAAATCTCATATAGACGCTGGGGCGTCTATTTACATCGACGAGTTTTTAGTCCGTAGACGCCGGGGCGTTTATAAGGGGGAGGCGACTAAATTACTCCAATTATTTTTTGTTCCAAAGTTTTAAAAGATAGTTTCATCGTAATGCATACATTTATGATAAAACCATGGTTGTCAGGCATAAATATGCACTTTTTACGTTCAAAACACGTAAGAAAAATGAAACAAAATCTTCTGTTGTATATTCACCATAACGCTCAGATACCCAATGTGGCGTCTATTAGGAGGGGAAACGAGGAGGTAATGGAGGAAGGCGATTATGGTGCTCCGCAAACCTTTTCGTTGGTGGACGTCGGGGCATTTATTAGAGGGGCTGCATATGAGGAGGAGGGCGTATATTTGAGATTTTACGGTAATTAACTGTCGTGTCAGAAGCTTATGTTCTGATGGGAATTACAAAACAATTTCTATGTAAACGAAAATTCTAAATGATTGCTTTTGAATCTTTATTGTGTTGAAATTATTACTGATGGGTTTTCATTTCCAACGTCAATTCATTTGATCAGTCTAAACAATTATGCTGAAACAAGCTTAAAATCTGAGAGATGGGAACCCATACACACTTGGATATGTTGCGATGGTTATATCAAATCGCCAATAAAATGGAGCATCTCGGAACCTAACATGTAGTTCCTGCTGATCTTGCCACAAGAAATGTACTTCTTGCCACATAAAACTGCCAAAATTGTAGACCTTGGGTTATCGCGTAGACTCTATTAGTACGTTACGTACTCGTTTGCTACGTTAACACGCAGCAAGAGCCACTTTCTTGGGGTTGATGCCGCGACCAAAATAGATCCAATTTCGGATAGCTAACTTTAAATAACAAGCCAGATATGTCCAATATATAAATTCATACTTCTACCATAAAACCGCTTGTAAAAACTGATGTAGCTTTCATACATAAGTTTTTCAAAAACTAACTTGCATCCAAGTATCTAATTTATATAGCTCAAATTAGAGATTTTATACTTTTGCTTGCTTTGCAGAGATATAATTGATATATAATTTTTCTAACTGCAACACAAACTACAAATGCAACTTGATCATCAGCACTTGTCAAGGGTATAGACTGAATAATTAAATGTACTCTTAACGGTTCAGCAGACCTGCATAAATTAATTTTAATATTTCTTTTTCATTCTGCAAAACACTTTTCTAATCATTGTTCATCTTCCATGAGTGCGGAGCAGTTTTACTGAAAGTGGCAGAGACAAAATCATGAGCATGAAAAAAAGCACTAAAAGAAGAAACCAGAAATTGATGGTATTGCTGAGCTGAATCTCCTCCACATTCATATGAAACCATGTTTTTGTACAGACTTTCACAAAACCCATTTGGATGTGGTGTATGATGCTTACGTAAAGAGCCGTGGGTATTAGGAAATTCCTAACTTAAAAACCTACAATTGGATTGATATAAAAACAATGTTAGAAGTAGTTGGAATGGAAAACTTTCGAAACTTGTCACCTACGGGCAGTGGCGCAGCCAGCCCAGTGGCCAAAGGAGGGCTCAAAATAAATATGCATACATTCAAATCAGATATATTCTGTATACATTACAATATACCGAATATACTCTGGTATTTATGAAGCAAAGAAGAATAATTGACCTAATTTATAAAGTTCCAGCAAAACAAAAAACTAATAAGTTCCGTAATATTTTGTCCATATAATACACGTTTTAACCCTCACAGTAAAAACATTTTTGGCGTAACAAACATTTTAAGCGAACGAGTTTGTCGCTCTCTCCCTACGTGTAAAACATACTATATTTCTATCCCAACATTGATCCTCGTACTGTCTAAATTGGAATTAAAATATGTATTTACAATCCTAAAGGTTAAAATATTATGTAATAAATTGAACTTATTTCAAGTTTTTACTATCATTTAAACTCCTACAAAACAATATTCGTGTAAGCATTTGTTCTTACTGAATTTATACAATGCCAATAATGAACTAACCTGACTTCATAAATATGTATATTGAATTTAAGTACGATCCTCAAGTGGTATAAATTCGCAACAAATTGTTTAAAAGTCGTGGCGATACCATAGTAGAGGTTGGATTTTATATTTCGTCAAATAATTTGTCTTTCAAAGAACTCATTGAAAATATGTCGCAAAAAACATGCAAATATTATGGGCGTAGTCGCGTGTTTTGACATGATTAGCATACAACACAATTTAGTGCAATTATTCATAACATTAGCATTTATGTTCTAGTGTTCTATTCATGTTGAGCTCTATTAATAAAACCAAATAAGTCCCTTAAGATTCTAACAAACTTAGTATTCCTGGTTATACATGTCGGCATTTTGCTTCTTAATGACAGGTGACATTGCAAAGATTTTAGTCACCACTACAATGAAGGATTATTCAAACTCAATACCGAAATAAGTATGAGTCAATTAGCTTCATTAAGGGCCAATTTATAAATGACACGAACACTGATGGAGGAATGGAAAAATGTCCCTCTGTATGTCTGTGAGCGTAAATATTTTCAAACGAAACTATATCCTAGAATTCAGATTTTTGCAATAGGTTTCGGATTGACTATAGGGGAGGAGGGAGGACTGAAGCGTGGGAGGGCTTCAAGCTGTACTACACATGACCGAACAGATTTTGCTTCATTAACATAAGACGTGTGTACTTATTCGGAAGCTGTTAATGAGTACTTAAGTTTAAGACTTGAACCATAATGGCGGACAATTTAGAAATTATTAACACTTTGATTCTTTAGAATACTGATACAAATAAAACTGATCAAATGCTATTTTATTGGTTGTTCTTAATTAAACGAGTAACCCACAGGGATATGGATGAGAAGAACTTTCAATTATACTGATTCTTTAGGGAAAATGGTGAGACTTAAAAAAAATGTTCGTCATATTCAAATTCGCATAACCACCGCCACACAAAAAAATATTATAAAATAAAATTATTATTACTAAAGTCTTTCTGCTTTAATCAGATGGCTGTTTAATGGTAAGTGGTCTTTCGTCTGTATTTTAATCCCAATGATGTCCTCTCTTATTGGATTTCTAGAAAAATCAATTAATTCATATTCGGAGCATCAGGGATGTGTTTAATTTCAATGTTTGCAGAACTACCACGCCACCAACAAACTACTAAAACATAAAAAGTACTACTTCATAGAAGATGTGGAGTTCCCAGTTGATAAAACTGTTATTAAAATCTCTTGATATTGATAGGGAGTTTCGTAATTTAACATTAATATAAACCATAATGTTGGTATTTCGGCCAAAAAACAATACTCAACATTAAAAAACAGTTAATAGTTGACCAATCCCAAACTGCATGTTGAGCTTTTTCAATATTTAATATAATACTTGGGATAAATGAGCACGTTTTCTTATCCTGCACCAATATTCGTCGCAGTTTTTGACATCTAATATCGTGATGTGATCATATATTCACAACTTTGCTTTTTGTTGGCCAGAAATCACCCATCATCGACGGGATGCAACTATTTCTTCAGCTGGTGTAGCATCTAGTCTAAAATTGAACTTTGGTATGTGTACTAAAATCACTATGCGAAATTGAAATACGTTTAATTCGTTACACAAAATGCTGAATACACAAGCTGAGCTTCCTATCTTAACAATTAACAGCTTTCAGACGATCAAAGTTGCAGCATCCCAATGGAAATGATATCCTCACCGAATTTACTCGTGCAAAAACCGTTTAACCTGTCTTGTACTTAACTTGTGTATAACATGAGCAAACAGGATGCAACTGTCTGTTCAGCAGGTGTAGCATCAAGTCTGAAATTGAACTTTGGTCTGTGTACTAAAATCACTATGCGAAATTGAAAAATGTTACTTTACACAAAATGCTGAATACACAAGAACCAACCTGCCATGGAATGACGGTAAAATACCGCTTCTGTATGGTTTTTAACGTTACGAAAAAGTGCCGAAATGCCCACTTTCCCTACAGTTCACCAGCACTACAAACCAATACATAAAGTGCAAAGTATTGATACATTTAGCACTGTACCTGTATTTTTTCGCAACAATGACGGCTCACCACTGCATATACGGTACAATTCCAGTATCATTACTGTACCGCTAAAGTATGAAGTCAGGGCAATGGCGTAGCGACGCAGTAACAGTGATGTAACTGTAACAAACCAATGCAAAACCCGTATTATATGGATATGCATAATATATACAGTTCATACTATGCTGTAAGTGTATTAGTATGATGTTTATAAAAACGTCATTTACTGGTTACGTCAACGATAAGAATTTAATTAGCATACTAAATATAATATATGATTGGAATACAATAATTTTTTTCCTCAACTGGATACACAAAACATTTCTGAATTATTCGGTTCTTAGGAATAACAACTGAATTATTAAAAAGTCTAGACACCGTGTACATGGATAAACTAGAGCCACTCACCGGAAGATTTCTAATTCTAAAAAGAAGATTAATTTCTTTACACTTAAGAAAATATTGACATTCATAACTCTCAGGATTATATGGCTTAAGAAATTTATAAACACGATTTTCATTATCATCACACACTAAAAAAAATAACAGTCACCTTCTTTTTCGGATACAGTCAAACCTTCAACCTGTCTTCCATGAAAGTTTGCACGTAAATCATACTCAGTTGCCCGTTTGACAACTTGACGAAGATGAGAACTATTTGCTTTTAGATATCTCTTAAAGTTCTGCATAAAGCTTTCAACTGGAAATGCACTAAATCCATTTATAGGGCCTAAACTCTTTACATTGTCAATTATGTGCAACAATGAATGCATATTATAAGTAAGTAGCTCTTTGTAATACAATTTAGGTACTTCATTAACAAATTTAGTAACAAAACCTGTTGCAATACCTAACCAATAATCATCATGAATTAAAGTTGAATTTAAAATATACATTGAAACATGCAGAAGAAAAAAATGATTAAATTTGTCTGCATCCATAACTCCGTACAAACATGCAGGACCGACATATAATAAAAATATTCGAAATTCAGTAGCTTTCCAGTGTCTTAATTATTTTCGTGAACGAGTCTTTCTTACGAAATCTCGAGGTACATAATTTCTCATTTCACTAAGACGATCACTAATGATATTCATCTGACGGGGAAAAAGTTTGTAACCTCTGCTGCCTTCAGTCCAAACAAGCAAAAGCTTCTTCATAACTCCTAAGCACACTAAATGCATATAATCTAATAGAATTTGAACAATTAAGTCTAAGTTTAATTCAGTCAGGATAGTGTCACCATCATGGTGTTTTTCATAGAACTTCTCTCTAAATGTTTCATTTGTGTGTAACGGAAACGACCTCTTTTTAATCGGGTAAATTACACGTTTAAACCGTTTTCCTTTTCGGTAACGACGTTCACACCCATAATCAGCGTTATGACCCTTTACTGACTTTACAAAACTCCTTGCAGGTGCATCGGCGACGATGCATCGAATCTTAATTGTATAATCTATTGAATTATATCGAATACCCGTTTCCTTTAAGATTTTTATATCAGTTACAAATTGTTTCATAAATTCATTTGCATCCCCTGGCTTTGAGTATCCACAAAAAAATCCAATCAGAAACACACCGAACATTTTACATTGATCAACACTGCCGAAGATTGGCCAAAATTGCAAATTTGAACTTTTACTAACTGGAAGACCGTCGATGCCAATCTGCAAACTTAATCAATTAGGAATGGACTTGTGCTCTTCAAAATTAAACTAAACTAATAAAACTCATTCAAGCCTAATGCTAAACATTTTACAAATTTTTTACACGCCAAAATAGAAAAATTCCCCTCCAGATATTTTGGTTATCTCTAGTATTCTGGAAGTCCTTAAAAGAGTGCGAGAGTCTTTTGGAAAATGTAAATTAATGTCCCGTTCCCAAAAATTCCTAACAAATCATTTGGAGCTGTGTGGGTAACACCATGTTTTACAGCCCATTGACAAATTTCATCAGATTTGGAAGCGTTGGAATAAAGACTTTCGTTGCTTGGAAACATCGTTACTGAGTTTGAAATTATTGTGGGTTGTACTAAATCTTTTGCTGACAACTCTACATTAACTACGGGTGACTGTTCAACTCTATCCAAATTAATAAAAGCTATATCATCGTTAAGTCTTCGACGCTTGATTGCAGGCTTAGCACTAATTGTCGGCAAAGTCCGTATCCGACTTAGGTTTGCTTGCACAATTTTCCTGATTCGGCTTTGCTGAGTCCTTCGAGGAGTGTCCATTTTTCTCCCTGTTATTACACCTCCAAATCTGTCGCAGGAACCTCGCAACCAGACTCCAACTAGTTTTCGAACGTCTGTACTTGCTTGCAGTTTCGGTAATCCACTTTTCCTGGCAGATTCGGTATTTAATTTTTAAAAAGTCAGTCTAATTAATAAACTCAAATTTAAGCGAACCAATAATTAATAAAATCTTGAATTCAAATAAATTTTACCATAAATTAGCTCCAGAGGCTTTGTGCTGTCAATAGTCTTCCTTCCCGTGCGTGAAGTCAGTCTAATTTTTTTTGCCAGATCATGGGAGAAAACATGCGCAAATATTATTCACGACTTTGGTCTCACTAGTCCCGCCAAGACTAGATACCAATTTAACCTTCAGCAAAAATTAAAATGAAATATTAGCAATAATTAAGCACCGATTCGTTCGATGCACAATAATTAATGTTGAAGGTAACTGTACATAAGTAGAAAAGTGTTCTCCAGTTTGTAGTTGCTGTTCGGCTTTGTCCACCTCCTCAGTGGTCTTCAATGGAAACAAAGGCGCACATTCGGTCCTGTGATCTGTATTTCCGTCAACCCCACGAACTCGAACCAATAGGCGTTTTACGTCGTTAATGTCTACTTGTAGCTTCACAATAAGCTGAATCGCCTCCGCCTGAAACGCTGCACATAAAATATATCCGCTTATTATCAAACTAATCCTGACATTGCAATCAAGTAATGCAGCTGAGAATTTTTCATTTTAATCACCTCTGTTTTCTCGTTGTAACTCCTCAAGTTTGCTTTCCTCGAAAATAACGTAGCCCCCAACTGCAGATGCGCCTTCGGTAATATTGGAAGGGTGAGCTGACTCCTGTTCCTCCAAAGTAAAATTATTGGTAGATGGTGAAGGTATATCAGCCAGCGCCGCAGATTCAAATTCTCCAGAAGTATCCACAGAGGGAGGCAGAAGGTGGGGGAAGAAGACTGCCGTTGAAGAAGGATTGTTCAAAACTAATGACGGTGCTGCTTTCTTTGAAGTCTCGCCTTGGTCAATAACTGGCGTTCTTCGTTTTCTTAGCTTCGACTTTTCTGCGTCACTTGTCTCAGAATCCAACTTCAGAACTCGTTCCACCTTCCTCACTGCCTTGTCATGTGTATCTGAAACAAAAGAGAAAAATTGAATTGGTTATCTCTACAAATTTTGTTATAGCCATCCTTTAGTAATCAAACATTTATTAAAATTAATATTACCGTAACTTTTGATGACTTCAAACTGATATAATTCCCAGTTCTTTCCTGGCTTGGAGTTAGGATTACACTTCAAGTTCGAGAAATTCAATGGATAAGGCTTATTTTGTCTCGGCTAAAAACACCGTAACCCGTCTTCTGAAATCCAGCTGCGAGGAAAGAAATCAACTGAGCCGTCTGAAAATTCAGCCACCACAAAATTCTTGATCTCCTCACTCATTTTCCCTGACATTCTTTCCTTTCACTGATTGAAATTGTCCCTTGTTGATAAATAATGAGATGAAAATTCGCACAGTTCACCAAATAAAATGAGCCAAGCGAAGGTGTTGACGTAATGAACTTGTGATAGGAATTCACAAGCTTGTCCCTGCGGTGTGCTCGTATTGAAAACAATATCATTCCAGCGTAGAAACTGCAAAGTTTTGGCACTGCCATCACAATCATGAACATTGAATATGCCAATACACATTCAGTACATGTAATCCGGTAATAAGGCAGTATTGGGCACAGAGTAACAAACACAGTACTGTATATATACATTTCTTCATTACGTCAAGTGTACTGCCTATGATGCGTGGAATATATGCTTGATTATGCTGGCCTGCCTAATACTCTTAGTCCTTTAATGTTCCAGTAAATAACCAATTCTGAATATGTCAATACTGCCGTTGCCTACGCACTACCGGTACACTTGCTGGCTTTGCCATTGGAGAATCTTCATTCTGGCAGGTTGGGGATGAGCTTCCCTTCTTAACAATAAACATCTTTCAGACGTTTAATACTGCAGCATCCCAAAGGAAATGATATCCGCAATGAATTTAATCGCGCAACAACCGTTAAATCTTTTTTCTACTTAACTTTTGTACAACATGAGCACATCGGATGCATTTGTTTGTTCAGCAGGTGTATCATCAAGTCTAAAATTGAACTTTGGTCTGTGTACTAAAAACACTATGCAAAATTGAAATACGTTTAATTCGTTACCCAAAATGCTGAATACACAAGATGAGCTTCTTATCTTAACAATTAACAGCTTTCAGACGTTCAAAGTTGCAGCATCCCAATGGATATGATATCCTCACTGAATTTACTCGTGCAAAAACCGTTTAACCTGTCTTGTACTTAACTTGTGTATAACATGAGCAAACAGGATGCAACTGTCTGTTCAGCAGGTGTAGCATCAAGTCTGAAATTGAACTTTGGTCTGTGTACTAAAATCACTATGCGAAATTGAAAAATGTTTAGTCTTTTACAAAAAATCCTGCGTACACAAGATGAGCTTCCCTTCTTTACTATCAGCAGCTTTCAGACGTTTAAAACTGCAGCATCCCAAAGGAAATGATATCCGCACCGAATTTAATCGCGCAAAACCAGTCAAACCAGGCTTCTTCATGACTTGTGTACAACATGAGCAACCAGGATGCAACTGTCTGTTCAGCAGGTGTAGCATCAAGTCTAAAATTAAACTTTGCCCTGTGTCCCAAAATCACTATGCGAAATTGAAAAATGTTTTTCTTTTTACTAAATGCTTAATACACAAGATGAGCGTCCCTTCTTAACAATTTACTGCTTTCAGACGTTTACAGCTGCAGCATCCCAAAGGAAATGATATCCGCACCGAATTTAATCGCGCAACACCCGTTAAACCTTTTTTCTACTTAACTTTTGTACAACTTGAGCACATCGGATGCATTTGTTTGCTCAGCAGGTGAAGCATCAAGTCTAAAATTGAACTTTGGTATGTGAGCTAAAATCACCATGCGAAATTGAAAAATGTTTAATTCTCTACACAAAATGCACAGGATGAGCTTCCTTTCTTAACAATTAACGGCTTTCAGACGTTCAGAGTTGCAGCATCCCAATGGAAATGATATCCACACCGAATATAATCGTGCAAACCCCAATTAAGCTTTCTTGTTCTAAGCTTGTGTACAATGTAAGCGGCAAGTATGTGTCGCAAAAGGTTTTTTTAAAGTAGGTTTTTTGAAATTCTCACATTGCTTTACTGACACCGCGCGGAAGCTTATCTTCAAAGTGGAAAATCCTATTCGTTTGTGCAGTGTCGAAAACTCCATTTCTTCTGGTCAAGCTGCAGTCTTGTGTGCAAGCTCCATTTCTTCTTCGGTGCTGAAAGGTGTGATTCTTCCACAAGCCTTGCCTAATCCAGGAACGCTGTGTGGAGAGTGCATGCGGAAGCTACCTACCGGTCGTTCTCACTACTGTAGCCCTTGTCAGTGACGATGTGCTCTCGTCAACTTCCTCATTTATTTTACGTCTACTCTTCACTGGACTACACTAATGTGACAAGCAGCCAGACGCATTCACAAGTTGTTCCAGACGACGAGTGGTTACCTATTTTTCAGTTAATCAGTTTTCATTAAAGTCACTGTTTAATTAGCTGCATGACTGTTTACCTAGCATTGATCTTATCGTTTGACCTTTATGGCTTGTATCTATAATTACTTGGTCGTTCCTTAAATGTGCTTATTGTTCAGAAAGCTGTAATTACAATATTATATAAGTGTGATTTTCCAATAATTTTCAGTCGCTCTCACATCATCTAATTTTGTGGTGTTAACATGCTTGGGAGCATCTCAATTATAATCTCATTTTAAAAACAGTACAATTTGCTTCATTTTAGCATGTGCTAGGTTTTCAGTTGACCCACGAGACACCCCCATAATCGTCATTTACTGTCGTGCGTCAAGTGTGAACTTTGACACCGCATTTCTCCACTTCATAAAGAATTATAATTTCCCCTACGTCCAGTAGTCAACCAACGTTTTCTCCACCTGGACAGCCAGCATTCAAAATCGGTGGTGTAGGGAAGAAAATTGACTGAGTTTATTGTGCATGTTTTTTGTTTCGTACACCTAATTTTGTCGTAGTCTTTGATTTCTCATATCACTGGCACTGGGTCTTGCGAACAAACTTTCACTACTTTGGAGTTTGCTTTATACTGTAGAGAATTTCATTTTCACCATTATACGACTGTTTGTCAAACTGGTGCAGCATCAAGTCTCTTATGATATATTGGTATGTGGTAGAGCCTTGCCACTACAATATGACGCATTCCCAGAAATCTGGGCGCGCCGTATTGATGCATCCTACAAACCTGCAACGATGGAAAAAATTATGGTTCCTAATATGCATATGCTATCTACTTTGCACATGATATAGCTACATGTGTCCAAATCATTGGGTTTTGTAAAATAAACCAAA
Organism: Willowsia nigromaculata; assembly: GCA_034700605.1. Taxonomy (NCBI): domain Eukaryota; kingdom Metazoa; phylum Arthropoda; class Collembola; order Entomobryomorpha; family Entomobryidae; genus Willowsia; species Willowsia nigromaculata. Next base: position 33,280 of record JAQIXX010000704.1, read on the forward strand.
GTGATTCTTCTATATCTTTGAACAGTTCTTTAATAGAAATTGACCGTATTTTTCTGATGCCCCCACATGCCATTTATTTCCATTGGCAGCTTCTGACAGTCTTCAAACTCTCCTAAGGTTTCGTCATCACTCGCAAAATGTGAAAGTCAGATTTAAACATTCACATCCCTGTAGAAAGTTATCGTTCAAACCGACGAAAAGACATTGGTCCATCCCCACCATGGTTTTAAGAAATTATCAGCTACAAACTAGTTACGTCTGAAAAACAGATTTCGGCTGGCGTCGCTCAAATTATTACAGGGTATCCCAGAATTCGATCCGGTTTTTTAAAAATACAAATAAAGAGCTATGAAGTGTTATGGATGAATTTTTTTCGGACCAATGACAATTGAATTATTTGCTTTCTCCATGGAGCAGCCAGTTTAAAATTTTCTAACATACATATATAAATAGATCCTAGTCCTAGTCAAGGAAACTGCGTTTTATGAGGACACAAAATTCCCCTAGAACTATGTTGTCGTCTGCTACAGCTTTCAGGTTATTTGTTTTAAGTGCATGGGTTTTCGAACATCCTATAGGAGAAGATGAGAAATTAAAGATAATCATTTTATGCGCACTCAAGTGTTTTGATAGCGTGTGTTTTGTTAAATGTTAAATTTTATTATATATTAGCAAATCGTATACATCCATTACTATTATAAGTGTGTAGACATTTCCAGGCTGTCCAGACTCCATAACTCCAATTTGTTAAACTTTCACAACATTATAACTTATTACAACGAACAATCACTGACAATTTAAAACTAGGTTAAACATTTTTCCAGGAAAAAAGTCAGTGAATTTAGTGTTAAATGTCATCTTCGCATTTTGCAGTAAAACATTAAGGTGTTTTCTCTGCTGCGGTTACAAATTGTAAGAATATGGAGCACTTAATTGGAAAATGAGCTTTCTAGTAACATAACCAATGCACAAATATAATCGCTTTTGTTTGCTTATTCATCTATGAGTTGTTTCAAACCTACGTTAAACTCCTACCCTTTGTTTCCAGAAATAAGTCGTAGCTTACTTCTTTGAAATTCATAAAATATTAGATTCTTTCAACGACTTGAATAACCAACATCATTATCTATTTTAGCCCATCATCATAACACAAATTGTATGATTACTTCTACGAGCAACATGGATCTCAAAAACCGAATACCACTAGGTCATCCTTTTTAAACTAATCTCGCCTACATGCCGTTGCATTCCAGGTGTTTCCAAAAATATCCATATCAAACCATTTATGAAATTGGACAATTTCGACTAAAATATCTCGCTTTTCTTCATCAACTTTTTAAAAGTCTGATTAACCACTAAGTCAAGATTTCAACCTCTTGTTATCTGATTATAAATTATAAACATGATGTGGTGTCGCCTTGAAAATATTTTATTATCCTCAAAAAAGTAAAACATGTTCCACCAACCGATGTTGGAAACAAAATGAATAATCCTGATTATCATTTTGCTAGGTTATGACAAAGCAATTTATTTGTAGTTTTGGTTTTGGATTTTACAATCAAAGATACTTTGACGTTGCTGACTAATACATAACATGAATGTTAAGTGCGACAGGAAAACGATTGAAATTAATTTCTGAAATAAAAAAATACCAGCGTGATAGAAAATCAAAACGTGCAGAACGAATGCTATTTCAAAGAATTGTCTGATGATGGTTCTCTGTAATAGAACTTTAAAAACAGCAATATGGTTGACATTAACCATGCTCATTTTTTAATGTAGTCGCAAAAGCAAAATAGCACACGTTTAAACTACTAAAATAATAAAAAAATTCATGATTAGTCAGGAAAACCTTAATCATTACAAGGTTCACATTTATAGGTAGAAAAATGAATTATCCACGTGTAGTGAATATACTCTCAGAATTGAATTGTAGATTTCAATTCAAGCAACTGAAGTCCAAGTGAATGACAGAATACAAGGTGATCTGGCAGTTTATTTTACCTGAGGTGTTTCCTTCATGGGAAAATTACAATATTTCTGAAAGCGATGGTCAATTGTGTTTATATGATTTCTAATAGCATCGATATTCAATGAATTACGAAACTAAAGCTCCCCGTAAATTACTGCTCAAATTGATGTCAGTTTTATGGTGACTGTAATCCAATCCTTATTTCTCAACTTACTGAATCTGAAAGCGGCAGCATACTGCAATCATTCCTGCTTGCAAAAAGAACTGCTTGAACTGCCTACGCTTTAAGTAAAGAAGTTGGTTTCCTACTCCAAGCTTAACCTTTGGCTTTTAACTTCAAATGGTGCAATATTTTAAGGGGAGTTTTTGTTTGGTGATTTTTTGGTCATGGGTTTCATTAGAAATCTTATGAAAAAAGGACTTACAGGTTTGTCTTTCTGTTAGCTGTCATCGCTTTGTATTGCCTATTTTATGCGTGTTATCACGGACTGTAGATTTATTCTTGCTACTTTGTTATTGCTTCTTCAAATCGGTGGATTTATAAAGCTTCAACATTTGAATGAACTGAAATAAATATTCATCAAATGAAGTCGCTGTTGAGTTTATGCAATATCGTTTGCATCATGTAAGAAAGACGGACGAGAGCCTAAATCCAATATCTGGAATGCGGTTTGACGATTGAGAGAATTTAAAACGCATACAGATAAAAATTATCGAAACTGGATTGGTTTGTAGTTTATTGCTATCACGGGACGATTCGCTGATAAATTCCTGTATAGATTCTGAGGCACTCTTTACAGAAATGCTAAAACAGATAATTCTTGCCACACACATTTGACCAAGAATGAATCATCCGTTAAGTTTTCAACCTCCAATTTTGGTACACTATATCTGTTCATTTTGAAAAAAATGAAGAGTTCAAGCTTATCATGGATCAAACTATTATGCCAAATAAGTAAGCCAACTTATTATTTGTTGCTTTTTTTTGGAGTTTGAGACAAAGAAGGTTGAGTTGATTAATGCGTGGTGTCATTTACATTTAGCTTGGAAAAGATAACCAAATTTGTGCTTTGAAGATTCACTGCATAACTTGTGCATGCCCTCCTTTTACTTGCTCCTACAAGCACGACATAATATTTTCGATGGATTGATAAGTTTATTACATAATTGTATCAAGTTCTTATCCTCTTTATGCATGCTGAGTCAAACAAATCGGCTTATATATTCTCGTTCAGTTTTGATATTAACGAATTGTACATTTGCATTTTTCCAGAACTCTGCACTTTCCAAATTCCACAGAATCCACATTTACTTCGAGGTCATCATCTTATCCCTTATATTCCTGTGCATCCACATAATAATCAAGCGTCATCCAAAAAAAATACATTTTATCATACATTTGAATACAACAAATTGAACTAAATTTATATTTCAAATAAATAAGGTGAATTTTTTTGTTACATATAAAAAATTTGATTATACGTTTTGGAATGCTCTTGAAAAAAAATTGAGCAACTTTCACTTTTCAAATTCTTTTCTGAATCTGTTGCAGCCAGTTAATGTGTTCAACTCTTCTTTCAACGATTAATTGTCAAATTCCAATATAATTACACCCTAGAGTAAGAACCTCGTTGCTATACCTAGCAGTGTTTTAACAAAGTTGTCATGTAAATTTACAATCATACAGCCAGTGCTAGATTTTAGGTTAGTAAACCGACAACCAAAATATTGATATATCCCAGGAATACAAAGGATAATGAAAATTCCAATGGATTTTTTCCTGCAAAATAAAGCCAAGACATCCTCAGTTTTTATTACATCACCGTATTCTCAAGTAAATATAACTACTATATCCTTATCCCAGGCTGCAAATAGAAAAACTTATTCAAAGATTTCAGTATGTGCGATGTGGCAAAAAAAGACTGTTGAATCGACATTGACTATTTTGTAGCATTTACACGTACGCAAACTTATTGTCAAACGTAAAACACACCAAGTATCAATCAGATATAACTGTTTCCGTATCCAAAGCAGTATATAATTTCACAATGCTTGCACCAATTTTGATTGAGCTTTTCTCAAAGAAGACTTCATTACCTCAGGCGACCAGCGTAACGTTTGACAGATAAGAAATTGTGGTTTTAAATGATGTATTAATCTTGGTAGTAGGTACTTCCTATGGAAAATGACAGGCCCAAAGATCCAAGCGGTAGAAATACATGATTGCATGTACTCTTCTGAGTAAGTTGGTTAGTAGACTCCTTTGACACATTCCATTTATCAATTTCGTAAGCAACAAGTATTCAAATAGTACAACAAGGGTCATTGTGAAGGTGATACAGTTCAATATTTTATATGTTCTTTTGTTTCTTCGAGGTGATTTTCAAAATTTGGCAGGACCCATTTCATGTCATAAAAATTAGTCTGACGTGGGAAGTCCCCCAGCGGAAAGTTGAAATTTGAGTAAAGATTTACATGAATACGTAGATTTGTATGTGGAGAACAAGATGGAATTGCCCGAATGGTGAAGTATGTGGTCACGGGAAATAATTTAAGGTGCTTGGATGCACGCGCGAGCACCGTTCTTTGGCAACTTCTCTGGTTTTTCCACCACGCATACGTTTACTCTCCCCCATCTTTCTCTTATTTCTCTGCTCTGATGCATCAACGCAACATGAATAATTTTAAATTGACAAAATCCGGTATAGATAAAGAAGTGTGTATAAAAAACTCCCTTCAACTAAAAGTAAATTTATCACTTAATTAAATGTAAAAAATACATATGCAAAATTATACACCCAGCATTTCTTATCCACAAATCTATTTTTTGGCCCACGCACATACACAAATTTACGAAATGTAAGCGTTTATTGTTTGTAATTCCAAATTTTCTATAGTTCTTTGCTCACCCAAATGAAAACATGAGAGAATTATAATTATCGCATGCAGAGACTGTCTGGATTTCCTCACGATCATTGAAAATTGGGGAAATAACACAAATGAAAAATAGTTTGGAAACAAACAGGAAACAGGCTTGTGTCGTTAAAACGTCATTTTGTTTTTCATAAAACTACCGTAGTATCATTTGACTTAAGATTGCTGCAGAATAATTGCTCCCTGTGACTTTGTTTGGAAATCAAAACGCCTTGATATACATGTATATATTATTGTTGGAACTTATTAGGGATTGGTTTCCAACAAAGTAAGCTGACTCTAAAAAAACTTAAATTATAGTCTCTCAGTACTGCGGAAAAAAATAAGGCATGAGAATATCAACATGGTGATATCGATCACTTCTGTCAAAGTACAGATGTATGGAGGAGAAAATTGTACAGCCTAACTAATATGTGATAACGCTCAAAGAACCGTTTTAAAATACCACTTAATCTAATTTTTGCTCGCAAATCAATTCAAAGCCTTTGGTATGAAACTGCGGATACCGTCAGGATTGCTGGAAAATAATTGTCATAAGACAAAATAAAGATTTGATCGAATGTAGACAGTTTCAAGTAAAGTGGTTTGTTGTGCATGATAATCTCCGTATTTGAAAAAGACAAATATGTCATTTTGTTGACAATTAAATATAACTATGTATACACAGCTTAGAGTTTTTAGCTAAACTCTAAGTTTGCAGGCTTATATTTAAAGGACAAACACAATACCTGATTCAACTGACAATTTACTAAACTGATTCAAGTGTATGCTTATGTAAAAAACACGACTATGCTTACGTATATAGAAAGAAATATAAATTCAGGGAATGATAAAAATGATGACATTTGTTTCATTTATTGTCTTGTCGTAAACTGTTTGTCCCATATTCTTCCGTATAACAATTTTAATATTAAAATAGTCGATGAAATAAGTCAGGTTACATATTTCATATTTGTCCTCATAAATTACATAAACGGTTTAACCGGACATGAAAATTCTTACAAATGCTCGGGGTCACGGAGTTGCCAACCCTGGTGGCCTTTGAAAAAATCCCTGCCGAACACAAAAACAGGGACCCCGAGCCCTGGCGACCTAAGATTATCAATGCTGAGCAAAACAATACGACCCAGATCCCTGGTGTCGTACCCAATGTCCCTGGTTGAGTTTTAAATTCCTGATGACTTCCGAACAACTAGTCCCGGGTTCCTCAAGAATTTATTTGTCCGGGCTTAGCCTTACCTAGCCAGATCAAAGGTTTAAATGATGAGAACAGTTCATCATAAAAACTTGAACTGGAAAGCTTCGTTGTCTTTTTATGAATGCTAGTTATATATATCATTTATTTTACTCCTTCAAATGTCATGCTCATATCAACTATTTAAATTCTAAAAACAATAAATCTTTAGCTAAAGTTATTATCTAATCTTTTTAGACTGGTAAGGCAGGCAAACAAAAATTAGCTCTTTCTTTAGACTTAAATTTACGCATAAGGCAGTTAAATCTGATAAAATAGCAATGCAGGCTTCAAATATTTTACGGTCTTTACGTATGCTTGGGGATACGTTGTATCGCTTTGCATTTTTTATTAAATAAGGAGAAAATAAAAATGCAATTTGTGAATACATACAAGGTTGGATTGAGGTTTCTAGGTGTAAATTGAACGAAATTTTAAACACATGCTTTAAAATAAACTTTTGTAAGCGATGATTTTTTAAGCACAAGGTATATAATGTGAGCATGAATTATGAAGGGTTATGATCAGAGAAAGAGGAAAAACGCAAGAAAATTGAGAAAATATGCACGAAAAATCGGCAAAATATGACATAGTAGGACAATTGTTCGCCAATACTTACGCTATTTACAAACAGATTAAGACAAAATACGACAAATGTTTCCAACTTCCATAACATAGAGACATTCTGAAGCATATGAATCCACAAACATGATGCGACTCTACCATTCAATACGCGTAAGTCTTATGTAGGCATTGATTTACGCAGGTATAATATCTACTCATAAATTTTCCAGGAAAGTGTGTCCTATTTTTAGTTCAAAAATATGCAAAATATGACAAAAATGTCCGAAAACTTAAGCAAAAATGCTAAAATAGGACCACATACGCACAAAAATCTCTAAATATGCATGTCCTAGGTCACAGGACAAAAATGTTCAAAATAGGACAAAATATTGCTAATATAACTGCATGAAACGTTTTCTTTCTACATGATTCATTCACATGCCAAATGATTTTGTGATAGATGAAATATTAAAGAATAAGACCAATCCTAAAATCTCTTTCTGTGGTTATGATAAATGATATACCTATACGATATGAAATTCTGAAGTTTAAAATGTACTCTTTAGATAATCTGATGATGTCTGATGTTGCACTCAAAGTGTAGTAGACAAAAATATTCTTGATACGGAAAAACTCAACTTTTAGACAGAATTTTTGGTCGTCGTGTGAAACTCAATATGTGCTCAACAATTATTCGATTTTTTCTTGCGGGATAATTTTATGTAAAACTGGGACAAACCATGATATATATGGCATGAATAAAAATATGTTGTAAAAGAACTCATCTTATCATTAGGTACTGTTGAAAAAGTATTTTCATCACGTCATTTCAAGGTTCACACAAAATCTGAAGTGCAAAGTTTCCATGCCATATGTAAAAAAATAATAATTGGCACATAGGGGAAGCAATTTTAATTGGTTTCCTGTTTACGTTTTAGGATATGCGTAAATGGGGATAAAACCATGAAATGTATAGCATAAATACAAATATGTCGTAAAAGAACTCATCTTGACATTGGATACTGTTGCATGTTGAAAAATTATTCTCATCGCATCATTTCAGAGTGCATACTATATCTGAAGTGCAATGCTCCTGTGTCATATTTAAAAAAAATAATAATTGGCACTTGGGTGAAGCAAATTTAATTGCTTTCTTTGTGACTTTTTAGGATATGCGTAAATTCTCAAGTAAATTCTTTACAATATACAACACTACTAAAAAACATGGCAGTGCTATGCTGATTGCGAATTGATTCAAGATTTGTATAATTCCAGCTTTTTACGACATAAGTAAATGAAATTTATTAGCTTTGTGTCAATGGTTAGGGCTATTGTATTTTAGATTTACACGACATGATACGAGCCACACACTTAAAACAATTATTAAAACAATTTTTAAAACCTTCTTTGGTAATCACACCTATTGTTATAGAAAGGTCTCTAAACGAAAAGTGTAAAAATGTACATGCTAGCAGCTGAGCTTTTAGAAACCTTTTTATATGGACCATATATGTAAGGTGCATTTTTGTCTAGCAGTTGTTTTTGGGCGTATCCCACCAATCAATTAACAAATTATCGATGATTGTAAAAATCATAAACAACTTGTATATTGCTCAATAATCCGTCATTTAGAAAAATCGTTACATGGAAAAAGAACGTGATGTGTTAACGAACACCAACAAGAATTCAATGATTTTTTAAAACATGAAGTAGTTGACAGATAGTGAAATGGCTTAAAAATTGGAAATTAATTTAGAAGTATACTTTGCAGGTAAGTATTTAATCATGTCAAGAAAATAACTCTTACAAATCCACTTTTACAGGAAATTAACTTCATGAACTAAATCTACCTCTTTAATATATTCCAAAATTTAAAAAGATTTTATAAATGGCGTTTAAAATAAGGATCATTGGCTCATTACGTAAATTTACATGTTTTGTCACAAATTTGTTTTGATATGTTGATATAAAACATTTTAGACTTTAAGGGGCAGTTAGTTTAGTCAAACCAAGCGTTACAACAAAAACATCAGTCAAGCCTAACACCTAACCTTACTATTTACGGAATTACAAAATTCTGATAGCTGAATACACCATCAATATCGTTGTAAACCTAGCAATAAAACTGGCATTGTAACTCCATTTGTGCAAATACGTTTAAACCAAATAAGATAATGTAAGCAGCAACGAAGAACTTTAATGTTACACACATAACCTAACAAAGTTACTGGGTGGGAAATTATTGTTCACATTACAAATAGTTGGAGCCAATATGGCAAGTCAAAGTATAAAGCTCAGTGGTACGTTTGATTCCCCGACTTCCAGTTTCACCTGACCATGCAAATCTTCTAGCAATGCAAGGACGTAGAGTAGAAGCATGAAGAACATCTATCCAATCGTTGGGGGAACTTACAGTGCCACCAGGAATACAAGCAATACAATGAAAACTGGATTGCAAGTGTGTTTTGGTTAAAAGTGAATGTTTACATACGAAATAACTACTCTAAGAAACAATACATTGAGATTTGTTTTCATGCACAATTTTATCCAAAAAACTGTAGATTCGATTACGGAAAATGTTACAAGAGTATTTGTGTATTCAAAAAGATACTATTTAGTTGAATGTATGCCTGTGGTCTGTAATATATACAGTTGTGTGCAAATCGCATAGAATATATAAGCCAGGTATCAGATTATATAATTTTCTAATTAAAAGGAAAACAGTATGAAACTACTGATGAATTTAAATATTTTAGTCACGTATTTCTACCTATATTTTTCTAACGAAGAACGTGTTAGATGAGAGGACTATGGGTTGAAACTACCAACATTGTGAACAACTAAATGCTTGAAACTAAACAAGCATATGTGAGTAGTTTAAACGACATGAAATACTTCAAAAAATTTGTGATTGACGTAATCTATCTAGATATGTCTGTGCTGAGGATGAAAATACTTTTGACACTGCTGAATTTTGCAGATTAATCTTAACTCCTAAAAACTATCATTTTCCTTAGAATAAATACACGTAATATTTCTCGCATTATACATAGCAATGAAATTATAAATTCTTTGATAACGTCTATTACAAAAAACACTATGACCATGTTAACCAATCTCAAGGCAAGATTTTTTCACATGGACATTGATTCAGTAGAGAATCCAGCAAGATTCATTTGCACATTTTTTCAAGTCGTTAGCAAATCTGAATGGAATTTACACTTATTAAGCTGTAAAATCTTTCAAGGGTCCCTCCTGTGTTTGCATATTCACTGTTTGAAATGAATCAATTAGGAAATACCATAACTATTTACGCTAACTTGAATAATCATTCACCAATAAATATTTCGAAATCTACCCCGTTTTCCTAATAATTGTCTATGAAATTGGAAATTCAAACTATCCTATTTTATTACTAGAAACATTTTTTAAACATTTGAATGAAGTAAATTCATAATCCGTGTTTAAAAACTGATTGAATATCTTAGGAAAATGCAGGTTCTTCTTCATTTGCTAGATATTAACCATTGGTTGTCAGCTTTATAATTTTTTAGTTTCATACCGGGGTTTTCAAAAACATAAACATGAGGTATAATAGGTTGAAAAGTGGGAGTACTAAAGAGAATATAATATTTCGTAGGATTTTATCTTCTCAGCGATCACTTCCAGAGAAAACCAACGAAGCACGGATTTTGCATCATTTAGAAGGACCTTATATGTTGCATATAATATCAAGTTCATAATATTGTGATCTGTTTTCTACTGGTATAATCGAATGATAACTACTTTTAGTTTGTGCTGTCTTTAACGAATCTTCCAACAAGGAACCCTTACAAGAGTTTATTAGCATTTAACCGGCGTTGACTGCTTTCAGTTCTGGAATTTAAGTTTTAAGTCCCATATTGGTGGAATTTATGCATAAATGGTTTCATATCCGTCGCAGGCATATTTTTGATAACAACAAAGATGAGTAATTTACATATTCGGAGCGGAAAATGGAGAAATTCACTCGAGTTGGTGATTCCGGATTTTATATGGCGTCGTCCATGTGTTCTTGATGCGACGGAGACTTCTACTTTAAATTTGTTAAGAAATGAAATTTAATCTATTTTATACATCAACTAGCACTAATAACACACGATCGTGAATATTCCCATAATAAATGAGCACTTTGGTTGGTGAATCAAAGGATTGTTTATACGTTACATGACTATGTTCTTGTATCAGATATTTTATAGTAGATTATTAGTTTCAAATTTTGTAGAGGAGTATAAAATATATTAAATTTTGTTTCTTAACATAAATTTTATACGAGTCTCGGGTCGCATTAAGAATACCTTGGCGGCCAAATAATAAATCCAGAATCGCCAGGTTGGATTGATTTCGTCTCGGAGTATGTGTTCACTATGCATTCATAAATATTTAATCCTGCTTTACAACAAAAATTACGTGCATGATTCGTCGACAAAACTTCGCTTTTCAACATAAATTAAACTTTGTGAGAAAAATAGAGTTTAAGATTTGAATGTATGTATAATCAAGCAAATGGTTCTGCCAAAAATAAATCTGACGAAGCAAGAAAAATGACCATTTTAGGTTTTAATGGGAGGTGTGCCAAGACGGGTCATTAGAAATTCATATTTTATTCGAATGCTCTTATCAACCTCTACAACAATGTTAAAGAGCACAAGTCTCTAAGCAGATTGAGAACAAATTGTTTTAGCTGAAAAGAGACTTTCATGTAGTTCAACATGAGTTTCTCCAGAGGAAACTGAATAGCTGAGCATACTTATAGTCCTAAATCTTAAAATGAGGCTATGGAGCATTGTAAGAATTGAAAGATTTATGTAAACACGTATTATTTTTAAGTTGATAGAGTAATTGTTTATGAATTAAATGAATATAGTAGTCAATACTATAGTAATCAACGCTTGCCAAGTGGTTTTTAATTGTTGGATTAAATGCTGTCACAGTTTGCATCCTGGAGCTTCATCTATCTAATTTGTGAATATGGATGTTATAGATAAAAGTACTCTTTTTGGGCGTCAACACTACACAAAAGTAAAAATGCACCATCTGTAAAACTATTGCGTATTGTACTCAAGCTACTTTCCAAGTTTAAATAAGCGCTTATTTATTGAATCATCAAACCAGAAATATAATATAGGTATAAAAAATATCATACGTTTGTCCTGAAACTGAAAACCATTTATATTATTAACAACGTAAAATAGATTGCAATGCAGTACAAACATTTCCATCAGCGCCTTGGCTAAGTTGATTATATTTGTGGTGATTCAATTTGAAATATTCTTAATATTTGAAGTTTTAACGTTGGTTCACCGAAACATTGAGACAAAAATTGTTAGCTTGTCGTAATTTTTTTACTCTCATCGCTACCTTTCCTCACAAATTACGGAGACCAAACCGTTCCGTTCGGGGTGAGCTGAGACACAAAAAATTGTCTAATGATCTATGAAAAAATATTTGTAGTGTCGTTTGGGCATATGTCCAATTCGGACTGAATGCGCTCGAATTACAAAACTCAGCATCTTTCTTATTAGAAGGTCAAGCAACCTGAACCATGCTCAACAAATTGATATTATCCAAGATGAGAAGTCAAGGCAGACTCCTTCCCAAGTATTACCGTGACCTTCCAGTATGGATGATAGCATTTCTTTTGTTACAGAACATGTATAAACTTTTGAGCTTGTCTTTTTCAAAATACTTGTTTCAAATCATAAATATATTAAAACGCGTCTAAAGTTAAATTATTCAGCTTGCTTGTGTCTTTAAAATGATTGCACGTAGTTGAGTCAAATATTGTACATGCTGAAAGGAAGCATATGCCGAGGTGAATGTGAGGATGATTGTATTCCACCATTGAGTGACTATGGTCTAGCATCAGAAATCTGTCGCAGTATATAAAACTGTGCAGCCCTTGTGCTATCATGATAATGATGATTGTATAGTTAGTAAATCTTGAGCGGATGGTTCGCTGCTGAAATTATGAGAAAAATGGATTCCAGTTTGGTGAAAATGTGCATGGAATGGTTATTTCTAATACACTATAAGTCAGGTAATACCGAATTTTCACAGGTGGTCAGGTACCCCTAAATTAGTTTTTGAGTAAATAAAATAAAGAATACTTATTTGGATAAAATATTATTTCTAATTAGAAACAAATAAAGCCTTAATATCTATATGTGTATAAGTTTACCTTGTAGTACAACATTATCTCATTCATCGTAAGCCTTCCTTGACTGAGTAAAAAAAATATGGATGCTGACATACAGCAATTCTAGTTCCACCACTTGTACAGGTCTCGAATCTTCCTTAATTTTTTAATGTTAATGCCAGGTTATTGCCACAGCATTTCACAAACTTCTGACAAAAAGCCAGTTTTTTCAAGTTATCCGATTAGAAGACTGGAAAAGAAAGTTTAAATTTAGTAAAACAAATGTTAACTTCATTTATAATACTTCGATTATTCATTTCGTATATACCTAAACTAGGCGTACAGCATCAAGATAAAGTTTGTAAATTTCCAAAGGAAACCTCTAATAGTTGCTCGAATAGAATACAGATAGATCTTACGAAAGCTGATATGCAATATTTTACTATATGTAAACCCTGAACAAAATAGACTATCATCAATGGCATCTGAAACAGTTAATGCGTTAAACCAGAATAAAAAAATATAGAATACCCTTCTCTTAGAAATTGTATCAAAATGTTTTAAGAATTTTATTAAACTGAGATAAAAAATTTCATTTGCATTTAGTTAATTTTGTGTATTACGTTATCAGTTTATATCTCTGTTTGATTATCTTCTTAGTATATTTTTCTTGTTTGTATTGTAGATCTTCCTCTTCTTATTCAAATTCAGAATTTATTACAACTGAATGAGACATTAAAACAAGTGATAATTAAATTCATATTGTTTCTCGTTAAATGTTCGAGGCTTTTATTTAGCTTTTGCATTAAAGTAGGACGTCAATGGCAGATCTTTAGAACTTAGACATCCTTACCAATCAAAATGCAGAAATAAAGGCGTATAACTTTTCCACACGTTCTAGTCGGAAGCGAAATTTGAGTTGAAACTTCTTGATAGTTAATTCAAACTAGTTACGACTCTTTATTAGTAGGAATTATCAATGATTTCATGTAAAAACCTGAACTGGAACCTGAGAACCGTTTTTAGAAACACTCTAACCACCAGCAACTCAATTCTGAGTGAAATGGACGCGCGATCCTTTATGTGGTCCTTTGAATGTAAAAAACTGGTAAAACAGGATGTTTTAAGGAATCGTGGGCTAAGGGGTATCAAATTTGGTTGAAATCGGTCAAGCGGTTCTGTTCAACCAAACAGACAGACGGACAGACAGACAAACACAACAATAGTATACCAACGATTTCAACTAACTCATTTCATCGATAATAGTTACTATATATTGTCATAATTTTCATTTTTTATTTTCTCGAAAAGTACATGCCAAACTACAACCCAAACAACAGCAAGTTCTCTTTGCTGCTTGTCATTTTTCTTATCATCGCTTGTTTTGCTGCTGTTTCATCATTTATAAAAATCCCAAATCTTTGGAAATCTTCTCCCTGACGAAGGATTTTCATTTCTGATATTCCTGTCCATGTCTTACGTTATCCCGATTTATACCTTCTAAACAAACAACTTCATTCTGGCGGCTTACGCTATTTAAGTTTTCTTGTATGCGGCAATCATATTTCTAATCATTTTGCTTGAATTTAGAGTTGACAGATCCAAGTTACTTTGCAAAACACTCGATTCGAAAACCACCACTATTGGTAAATGCATGGAGAACGGCTCAGGTTTTCCTGCAGAAAATGAACAGCATGTAAAGAGTAATACTATTCCCAACCCATATTTTTTGCAAGAGGTTAATAGTCTATTGTGCAATCTATTATTCGGTATAAAAATAATTTGAAAAGTTTCAAAAAACTCCTGCTTATCATTTGGGTTGTAATTTGGGGCACAGTTTTACTTGTGGGTGGGTACATTCACATGTATGGAAAGAAGATTCTTAGCTCTAGGAAGTACAAAGGAAATTTCAAAAGTAGAGAGAAAAATTCTGGGCAAATTTCGGAAATCTTGTCGTCCGTTGGCTAATGCTTACGGAAATATTTATGTAATTAAGCGCTTAAAGGTTTTAATGTTTTTGAAGAGCTTGCCTGCAAGCATTCTACGGACTTCCGGCGCGGCACTTGGTTACAGTGAATGCATTAGAATTTGTAAAATCATATTCTTTATACAGTGATGTAAGTTGACATGGACAAAAAGTTTTAAAATCCAATAATTTGGTCAATGGTACTGCATCAGCACTTTAAAATCTCTCCATCAAAGTAAGCTGCGAAGGAAATATTTATTCATGATCAGCACAAATATTCTCCATTATATTCATATTCCATTTTGTTCACCATTTATTTTTAGAGTAATTATCCAAGTGTTTATCCAAACTCAATGATCAAAAAATTGTTAGATTTCAACATGTAAAGGTAAGTTACATGCGAATAGTGCATTTCTAAACTAGTCTAGCGAGAATCTCTCAAATGACAGTGCAATCCTATCCATATCCAACGAATCAAGCTTGCTGTTCTAGGACTCGGTTAGGGTCGTCCAAGGGAGGGGGCGCTAATTTGTTTTGTTTATTTTACCAATGTACTCAGAATTGAATTCTAAACAACTTTTACCCAATTCATTTTCTCCAAAAAATGCATACTTTTCGAAATATCAGCAATTATTCAGTGACTCGGATGGGGTCGTCCAATGGAGGGGGCGCTAATTTTTTTCTTCTTATCAATCTATTCAGAATTAAATCCTAAACAACTTTTGCCCATATCACTTTCTTCAAAAAACTCATAGTTTTCGATATATCAGCACATTAAGCATTAGAGACTTCAACAAAAATTCGAAAATTACTAATTACCGTTTTTTCAACCAATCGACTCAGAATTGAATTCTAAACAACTTTTACTCATCTCTTTCTCCGGAAAACGCATACTTTTCGAAATTTCATCACATAAAATATTTTCCTTTAAATTGGAAATTCCGTAAATTTCTGGATTTATTAGTTAATTTTACTCTACTCTACCTAAACCTTACATAAACCTGTGCATATAAAGCGAAAAAACACAAGTTTCCCCCTCCCCCTTGGGTTACCTCAACCGACTCCATTCACTTCACGTTTTCATCCACCACCAGCAACACAGTCAGCTCGGCGGCTTTTTTGAATCTCGGTAAAACATAAAATGTGTTCATGAATGTTGATAATCTAACCATCACAAGCTACAAGTTTACCTACCCGCGTGAGTCCTTCTGTCAACCCATCAAATAATCAAGACCCATCACATCATCACAAAAACCGTTACAAAATAAAAAACTACACCTTCA
>JAQIXX010000705.1:0-49385 GCA_034700605.1 Willowsia nigromaculata
CAAAACAAACAATATTTTTTTCAAAATTCAAAATATAGAACAAGAACAAAACAAAGAACAATACAAGCAACACTGATAATAATAACCAACACAAATGTTTGCTAAAGACACAATCAATTTAATTCATTGATATACGTAACAATTTTATCATCATTATCAGCATTCACCATCTCCGCTTGAGTTTATACGGCAGCGGAGGGTATTGCAAGGAATTCGCATAATGTTTTTGTTTGAAACGCTCCGGTGAAGCTCATTTAACTTTTTTTGTTCTACCATTAGCTTACTATGTTTACTATGATTCCCTGATGTACATTTATTCATTTTTTTATCTGTTGAGTAAGTTTCAAACTGTTTCAGTTGTAATAGTGGCAGAGTTTTAGCTGCAATCCAAATAAATAATTGTACACGAAGTAGCAGCTTGAAGATTAAAAATGAAACTAGTTCACAGATTCAATGCACTTTTCATACCTACCAGGTTGTGATTAGTGATTACGAAAGTCAAGCATCCGAAGCAAAGGAATGAGTTTTGCACAGACAACGAATTTAGTATTGGCTTCATCTCCGTAATTGAGCTTCCTTATTTGTCATCATTCAATAAATTCCCTTTTGAGCTGTGTGAAGAATACTTGGATTGAAACAAAGACGGGTTCTCAAATGGTGTATGTAAATTATTGAAATGCAGAGCAAGCAGCAATCGTTCTATTTCTATTATTGCAATGCAGTGTACAACTTTAATAATGCACGTTATATGTGTATGCAGTTTCATATAAAACCAAAAACAGTGTATTGGGTAATTCGAAACAAAATTTAGTTTGCACATTATTATGTCGGCTCATTTTGTTGTTTTGTGTCAACTAATTTGTTTTTGTCCACGCTCGGATGAAGCACAGGTAAGCTGCTTCTGAACTGTACACTCACTTTTACTTCTGAAAAGGATTGATTGATGTATCACGTAAGCTGGTAGAAAACCCAATGAACAACTGAATAAAAGTACAGAATTTCAATATCGGCTTTTAAAATTCAATCAGCATCGAAGCGACAAGTCATTTCTGGCCACTTCAAGCAAAGTGCCATTATTACGGTTCATTTGCAAGAAATGGTGATCAGAGATCATTAATCCATGTATGTATCGCTTTTTGCTTAGGTACGTGATTACTAAAATGTATCAACCGGTATGTGCTTTTACGATACAAGTTTGCAAATTAAAAGTGTAGCTTCTCTCGGGTAAATAACCGTCATTAAACAAATGTGATGTTGAAGTACACTTTTCTAATCATGCACATTTCGTACATTGAATCACATCTTCAAATTAATGTACCTAGGTACATACTGCATAACATAGACATCATTACACGTTGAAATCATCTTATTATTGAATGTCCATTCAACTTTTCCTTTTGCTCGATCATAAACAGTGCAACAGGTATGCAACAAACAACCAACTAATAATGGGAAATTGCAACTTGCAACCTTAAACAAAATTTCCTTTTCAGTCCAATCGACGAACATAAAGTCAGCTTTGATTTTTGTCCTCGTGGTTGTCAATTTTCCCTTCCAAAAGCATAAAATAAATTTAACTGGCTTGGCTTGACTGAACTAATTTGACTGTAAGTTCCTCACTCGTATATACTGTAGCAAATACCTATTAATGTAGGTAGACACGTATATCAGATAAGATAAGAAGATAAGAAACGGTTTTAGAAATTGAAATTAAAGTGTGTCACAAATTATTCGGCGTTGTTTATGCATCACCGTGTCAGAATTCGATTAGTAGGCGTGTTATCCTTAGAAAATGAAATGATGATGAGGATGATTATGGCGGGGTAGATAATAATAGCAATATTCCTTATTCTGATGCTGATAATCATCTTATTATTGGCTGTTCCTGCACTATTATTCGTGTTTCTCTCTCAAATTGGATCTATATGTACGTTTTAATATTGCTGCAATCTCTAGATTTATATTGTAAAATTGCCCTTATTACCGTTTTTACACTGCATCAAGAGAGACGTGCACAAATTTTTCTTCGTAAGCTCGTAAATAAAACCGCTTAAGTAACTATTTTTATCATGCAGATTACAGTCGAAAAGTATACCTCATACATGCTTTAAAACATTTTGAACTTATAGGTACTTTTTAATGTGTGTGCTGCTTTCATCCTGCTTTTTTATGTCTACTTATGCATCCATGTACATCAAGCAAGACGTTGATGATCATCGCTACCAACGTTGTAATACACATTCTGTCATTATTGTCATTATTTCCATTAAAAATGTCAACACAGCCCATCATTCAGACTTTGAGAAGGAAGAGAAAATGAAGATGGATTATTTTTAGCCTTTAATCTTAATATATGCCTATTACTAATTGTTGTTATTACTCGTTCATGTGACAGCTTTATTATGGAATTTGCGATTACAAGGCTTGAAATTTGTACTATTATTACCGTCAAATCGGTAGTCTTTACAGCTAGTGAAAAAATCCCACTTGCTGATTGTAGCCGGACAGTTAAAACCATTATCGTTGTAAACAATTACGAACAAGCAATCCCAAGCAAAGTAACTCTTTTAACTTTATTTTTGGAGTTGTCCACCAATGCAAAATGCTTTGATTGATAAATTTATTTCAATGGAAGAGCTTAATTTTTTCTTCCGTTGCTGCTGTTCAACTTTTGAAACACAAAAATGAACGACCCCACAAATAGGAAGCATAATATACAAAATGTATGCATGATAGACTTTATTGTCATCATCAAGAGAATAAGAAAATTTCGTGATAAAATTTGCATATTGAAGATTACCCTATAAAACCTACTCTATTATATGCGTATTTATACTCAGCACACTTAAAATCAAAAGAATACTTATTATGCTTTTGTTGCCATTATTGCTGATGAATGAAAAGCATGTAAAAGTAAAACTTTTTTTGCGCATTGTTGTTCTGTGTCATCGCTATTATCGCGTCTTTGCTAGTATCGAAAATTTTCACATTTTGTTGAATGAATCCATTTTGCCGTCAATCTCTTCTTGTTCAGCTACCTTCCTTTCATTTGTATCTTATTTGCATGCACATGTGTCTGTCACCTGTTCTATTTTTTAAAATCTTTCCAAAGATGTATTCATTAATGCAGAAAGTAAAATTGTATTGTGATGTCTCTTTTGCTTCATTGTTCACATATTTCTCACTCTCACGTATCTTGATTTCTTGATGGATGAAGAAGCCTCACTCAAAGAGATACAACCAGACCAGTTCACGTGGAGTGTGATCGTGTGGAATCTTGAAAATGTTCGACAAAATTCAAGTGCTTTCCAAATCTGATTGTATGCTGGTAATGAACATATTAGGTCCTTTATTTGTTTGCTTATCACCGACGAATGACGATTGCTATGTTTGAATTATCGCAAGTACCACTACCAAAACATGCCTACCAACTTTGACTTGACTGAAGACGCGAAACAACAAAGCACGATACATGGTCGTAATAATAACAAGATTTGGCATTCCATTTGCAGACTAACGATTCTTTCACTGCAGTCCACGCGGCTCTCATACAAAATTGTGATTTTGTCATTATAATTTGCAGATAGACATTTTCATTTAGTTATAAACTTTAATGCAAACAAAGCATGTAGGAAAAAACGGCAAGAGAAGACGAACCAAGTGCGAACTTTCATCTTCACTTGAGCTCCAACTACTTAACGACCAAGCAAATCAGACAGTGAGAGTACTCTTACTGTTATTCAAGTTATCAAGTTTTGTTTTCTGTTGTTGCAGTGAGTCTCCTCGTTGTTGTCGTCATCCTCACCATCAGTACCATCAGCATCACCACGAGAGACTCAAGTGGTGCTGGTCTGAGCCGATCAGCCACATCTCTTCACATTTTGTTACGTATGTTCTGTTTTAAATCATTTCGCACCAACCCTAGTCCCAGCAGTTGGTCAATTTTGTAGTGAGTTGTTGTTGTAGCTGTTGCCTGTGTGCCCTGTCGAGACTTTGTTTGCCTTCTCCATTCGTTATGCTCACTTTTAGTGTAGGCACCTTGAGTCGCCAAAAATTGTGAAAATTGAAAATGAATGTATGAAATGAACTGTGTAAATGAACATTTTAGTCTTATCTAAACAACACATCTCTCTGATGGTGCATAAAAAAGTATGTAAATACTTTTTATGTACATACGTACCTAATGCTTTTGAGGTCACTGGGTGATTTGTAAAAATTTATACATCAGTTGAGCGTACAACATGTATAAGAACATGAAACACATTCTCGTTGTCATCATCAATGGGCTATACTGTAGAAAAGAAAGTGAGAGTAAAAATATTAGTCTTCTGTGGGACATAATAATTTCTTATCTGAAAAGTAGCATCATCATCTTCTGCCATGCATGTCTCATAATTTTTTGAATAAAACTCATAACGCACACTTTTGGGTGGTTCATTGATGTACGTGTACTTGTCTCCTTGCATTTGCCTTCTAGTCAATCTAGTCTGGTCTGTCGGTCGGTACTGATATTACAACACGCGATCTTTCTCTTTTCTATGAACCTTTTTTTTTTCGATTTTGAGCCGAGCAAAGCTTGATATATGCTTCCTCTCTCATATTCTTGATTTGATTCTCAGAGTTAATGCGACCACGCAAAAAGATGTGAGTTGAGTTGGGAAAAGTGTAACATACAGGAATGGTTGACTTTCCCGTTTTCCTTAAAAATTTAATGTGATAATATTCTCCTCCTTTTCGTATTATAGGAGAAGAGATAATAAAAGGAGGAGGAAGATGTATGTAGTCTTTATCGTGATGTATGACTGTGTGTGGGGGCTATCTACATCTATCTTATCACGATAATGCCTATGGTCACTTAACCTTTTACCATAAGAGCAGCATTATGCTTTTAGTATGCATGTTTTATGAACATGATCCATTGCGGCATTGGGGATTTTTAGGCATACAGGCACGTCTTCCGCTTGTCTTGTGCTATTTTCTATTTGCAAACGTAAATTTACTCTTTCTCCAAATGAAACTAACTGGATCTCCGGCATGCCTTATAGGATCAGAGAAGTCTTTGTAGAACATGCACTCACCATACACTGGTACTTAATGGAACAAAAATAAGCAAAAAGAACCAAAGTGGTAGTACAATGTGTAGTAGTGGTAGTCGCAGGAGGAATAAATAAATGAACCTTTGGCATTTCTTGTGTAAAGTAAACCTGAAACACACAGGCAACCGCTACGATCACCACCACACCTACACAGCAGAAGCGTGCTTAAGGGAAGGGCTGTAGAATTTGCGGAGGTTCAAAGATATGGAAACTTGAGAAGAACATCTTTTTATTATTATTTTCGTTTGAAATGAAAGGAAAAGTTTTGGAAGAATGGGGACTAGAAAACAAGCAGGTTGTGTTGTATTTCGAGAAGATTATTGCATATAATTGAAATGGATAGTGACGCAGCGAGCATTGAAAACAAAAACTCTACACGTGAAAATGTACATCAACATGTATTAGAGTTCAAGCTCTGCCACTACTGCTTGTTATATCTTGTTTTTATTTGTATAAAACTTTTTCTGCTCACAATAACACGACGCGATAAAGGAGCGGCATTAAGTATCATGCACAAAAGACCCCTATTATCATCACCTCTTCATTTAATTTAATTCATTACCACATTTTCACGTATTTCATTGCATTTTCAAGTGTCGTTTTCTAAAGAATCTCATTTTTAATGCATCCTTATCTCGTTTTCGTCTTCTTTATTTATTCATTCAAACTGAGCATCTATAATTCATAATTACTTTTCATGATGGGCTTCAGTTATGGGTAAACAGCAAAATACGATACTTTGTAAACTGTAAAAAAAACTTTATTATCTAAAATTAACTAAAAAATTATCTAATCTGTACAAATGAAAGTGCCAAGAGTGTGGTATTTTATTCAAGTAATAATTAAAATATATCTTTTAATCTTTTTAATGTCTGATATAATCTTTGCCCTTATGCCGTCGATGCCATTGTCAGGTTATGGGTGTACTTATAGGTAATTCACTTACAAAGGAGACGGCAAAATGCAGTTTTGTTAATCATCGCGAAATTATTCATTAAACTATGAACTCTTGTTTTACGTTTAATCGTCATCCTTTTATGTTTTATTGGCTCATTGATGTATTTACTGTTATTCAATTTTTGAAAGGGATCGTAAATACTAGGCACAAGATGATGTGAAAATGTAAGAGTCAACAAGATCAGATTAGTTTTTCACTTGTGGTGGGACAAATTAGATTGTTCAGGGTGATTGGCTGGGCACTGGCACTATGCCTGCTATGATACCCCCTGGGATGTTTGCACCAACAGTGTTTCAACATGTACTTATATGTTAATCGTAGTGAGTACCCACACGCATAATGAGACAACTGAATATTGTGCTAACAGTTACATCGCCAGCAATTATGCGCATTCTTTCCTGTCAAGTCATTATACAAGTACGAAACGGTAATTTGATAATTATGTCATTTTATGAGGGTTTCTCTTTAAAGCAGAGAGGGGTTTACTTTACTTGAAAAATTTAAATAATAGCCATATACTTGCATTCGTCGGAACTTCGACTCACTCTTGGACATATGAAACTTATTGGACTTAATTGAAGACGTATTTTACTATATGCTATAAACAATTCAATTAATTGCATTCAATTTACTTTAGACTATGCGAATAGGTAATTACCAATTTCACGCAGTACCCCACCGAAAATGTAATATTTATGCAATAAATACTACATGATTGAAGTTTAAAATTCTGCCGGGTGGGGGCTGCCGATAATTGTGTCCTCATGTGAGAAAGGTTTATGTAGTTAGATATTATTTTTATACGAAGTGTCCGTCATGAAATGAAAAACAAAATTAAATGATAATGTGTTTGTTTCTGTACATAACATATATGTCATAATGATGAGTTGTGAATTTAGAAAACAGTTTTTTTTAAACTTTTTCTCTAAAAAAGTCCATTGAACTGCATTTTCAATATACTGTTTAAAGTCATCAGCAATGCAACAACTTGTCTTCAGTACAAGGTTTCCTTTTCTACCATTTACTACAATTTACCTAATAATATCAAGAAAACAATACAAAAATGGCAAATGTGAATGTCTTGACCAAACAACTTATTACTCTTTGGAGTTGGCGACGATGATGGTTCGATCATCGTTTCAAGACACGGCAGAAGCAACTAACCAACAACCAAGCTCATCGTCATCATAATTTTCAAGAGCGGAAAGGTGCTGACTTAACTTTTCTTGTTCCTTTTCCTCAACAACTTGAGGAGAGTGAAGAGTGAAGCGCTATTATTAATTTTTACTTGTTTAAGGAGCAAACCTGTGAACAACTTGTTGTTGATGATGGTTTTAATGTGATGGCGTTGTTGATGACGCTCTACAAACAATGCTCTTTTTGAAAGACAATAGCATCCCATTAACGTTCACGTCATACTCTTGCTGTATGGCTGCAAAAAGCTATTCTCATCAAGGATTAAAATGACTGTTTGTGTAGTACCTGTGTTTAGTGCTAATAAAGTTTTTATTAGATTTATTACCGCACTCACTAAATCGCAAATGAACATGTTACCGTAAAGCAGAGTAAGTTTTAAGTCGTTCGAAGAGCTAAAATAGGAGACTAGGAACTTGACTTATGATAGATTGAAAGCTACCTGCTATTAAAAATATATACTTAGGTAATAGGGGAAATGAAGAGGCGCTATATGGGGAGACATGATGGATATATTGTTGGTCGATGGCTCTGAGGATGATCGCTTACTTGTTGTACTTTGTAATATTGGCACTGGTTCCATTATTAGTCAAATACAGTTTAATAATAAACAATATTATGATGGCAGTTGTAAAGAGATAGTTTTGAATGCCGCACCCATCTTCATGATCAAGATTTCCATCATTTAGCCACTCATGCAAACAGTGTTTTTTAACGCTTTAAATGCAGCAGACATACAGACAGAGCAGTAGTTCAGTGCTCTGCATCACTACCGCTTCTTCCTCTTTTTAATGCTATTGCACAGCTTGACTCGTCTCGCCTGTATTTGAAATATGTAGCCCATCATCATAATTGCAATCTTTAAACAAAATTATATTTCCTTTGTATGCATTTTGTGATGGGATGACTTGAGGCTTCCTGAAATCTTTTTCTTGAAAACATGCTCTTATAGTTCTGAAGATGGTACAGGAGAAAAGCTTTTATAAATGCATAGTCATCATACCAAAAGATAATGCAATAATGATAACATCATATCACATCTCGCATCATACAATTTTATTGCATTCAAACATAACCTAATGCATAATGAATAGTGTGGATGAAGAAACGACAAATCAAAAAATGAAGATATAACAGTAACAGCAAAAGTGAGGCAAAGAAAACTTTTATGAAATTTCTGCTATTAAGGCTGGCATATGGCAATGACTTGTTCGGCACAGTTAAATAGATATTGGAGAAGCAAGGTAACAATTTATCCCCATGTATAGAAAAACGAACGTCAACATCTTCTACACTTTGGCATGTATTATTGTCATCGTCATCATCATTCTTGTTATTCCTATGGATCAAACTTGGTAAGCAATATTCCATTTGCGTTATTGCATTACTCACGTTTTACATTTTCTTTCTTGTGGCAACCACACAGGCCAGTTTAAACGTATGGTCGCCTTTTTACTTGACTGGATTGCATTCAGATTCGACACATATGCATTGTAGCCAAGTGAGCTCCTGCTGTTACAAGTGCATAATGTGATTTCAAAGCAGACGAAATGTGTTGCTCTAGGCGCATGCAATTGCAATGCATGGTCAAATTGATTGACTGGTTTTCTCTTCCTTTATCGTTCTGTGAGTACAGATGAGTACTGAATACAGGTGAAAATGCATCAATTCAAACCTGGCATTACTAATAGCACATAGAACATGAAAAGGAGGAGATGAAGACGAGAATGAAAATTATAATGTGCGAGTTGCATTGAAAATATAAGCAAATGAAATCTGAGTGAAGGCCGGTCGAAAATTCATTTTTTCGTGCTGCTTACGTACCGAATTACCTGTTTTTTATTATTGTAAACCTGATTTGATTATTTCACTTGTAACACACAAAAGCAATATATTCTACTGCAGCGCAATAAAAATTAATAATAATAACTACAAATCTTATCAATCGCTCCCATAAAAGTGTTCGTTTCATTCATATAATCCGAGCTAAAGAGCGGAGTAGACAGGAGGAGGTAGAATGTAATCTCATGTAATATTCATATTTATTTAATATTATTATGCCTCCGTCACTGAACACTGCTGAGTAATAAGAACAACTTTTTCATTACTCTGGTCAAGTTCAAAGCGAGGTGTTGCCGTTGTGAACAAAGAACAGCCTGTCTTCTGCAGTGAAACTGAAGGAAATCAAGAACCTGAAAAATCGTCTGAACTTTGAACTTGAACGAGTATACGCTTCATCTTCAAGCTACTAATGTAATAATGCGGTTTTGCTTCTGCAACAAATAAAAATGTCTGCTTACTTTTGCCTTCAGCTTTTCAGGAAAACGAAAACGCAGTGCATAGACTACATGTATGTCTTGTGTAGTTACATCTTGGCGTAACCTTAAACCACCATTTTGCCCACACGAATTTGCTCATAATAGTAGCAGGGAGTAATTATTATTGTAATTGCTCGTTCCATTGTAACACTGAAAGTGAACCGTACAATAGAATGATACAATGTGCTAGTGTAGGGTGAATTACACACAGCTGTCCCTGTAATTAGAAGGCATATTTTACGCAGAAGTTTCAAACAATTGTATTTATTTGTATACGCACTCCCAGTGCACACTTGTTAATTCGATAATAGATGTTTTTCGTGGAATCACAAATCTGTACACCAATGGTGAATGGGAAAGAAGGAAAGTGAAAAAGTAGGAAGGAAAAAGGGGTTTCATACACAGGTTTCTCGACACTGAGGTTATTATTATTATTTCCCCACAATATAAATGACATTGTATAACAATAGTACCAAAATGTTTACAATACAAAATACAAAACTTATATAAATAGTGTGTTCAGCGATTTGATGTTTAGATACCCAAAAATACATGCGTTTTTTTGGTTTCTTTATGAACTTCATTATGAATATTAGTAAGAGGAAAGCAGAGGATGAATGCATTAAGGGGGTGAGTTAATTTTTTATCCTGTGAACACGTCATGATCATGATGATGAATTTTATGTGCAACTGTTCAAGTGCATTGTGCTATTATTACCTGCATACTAGGTAGATATATGTTTTGGCTTCATTTACATATGCATTCAGTTGCCACCTGTAGAAACGTATAAATATGGATTTCGTTGTAAAATATTCAGTACAAAATCTGTTTCTGGTTTTTCCCTTTCCTTCTGGTATTTTTTCCAAAATTTTAGTGTAGGTGAAATAGAGAAATGAGTTTTTGTACAACGGAATGAAGCATTCGAAACAACCTCGTCATAGTTTGCAGAAGCCTCAAAAAGGTTATATGATGCTCTACCAGCAATACCACCAGAAAACCAAGCCATTAGTTTTTTGTATTAATATACAATTTACCAATGAATATTTTCTTAATACTTACCCAAACACAACACTGCATTACTTTATTCACTTTTCTGAAGAATTTATGTGTGCATTCACTCAATCAAACTCACCTGCGAGTAGTGTCGTGTTTTTGCTAGAAAACGTGTGTGGATGTATTCACATCAAACAACAAGGCTATTGGTTTGGTATCATTTATGATTACTGGTTGCTTTATAGCTAACCAACTCACACAACAGTCGAGTAATATATATACCTACATGAACAAACCCACAGCTCTTCTTTTTTAGCTTGATCTTACTGTTGGATTGTTGTACTTTATTTGATGAAGGTAGCAAGTAGTTTTTCAGTCTTCCTTCTAAACAAAGTTTTGGGTTAATGCTAAATTGCAGCTGCACGTACGACAAGACTAGATATGAACAATGTTTATATGGTAAGTAGCAAGTTCTTCTGTTTTGATGTTGCTCCTGCACTGCAATGCCTTGGGTTAGCTCATCATCAACAATATTACATTTTTACATTGCTAGCATTTTCGTTGATTGTATGTATTTTCTTTCTACAATGAGCAGTTTCATTCTGCTGTCTGTCAAGAAATGACGGCAGTGCGGTGACGATGGTGCAGGTATTAGTTATAATGCATGCACGCAAGTATGAATAATAATAGCCAGTCATGTTATTATTTGCTGTAAAAAAGAAGAAGATGCTAGTGTGCTAGTAGTTCTAGTGGTGTGTGACGTGATTTTCTTCTTGTAAGTTTCTGCCTTCTGCTGAGGAGTATTGTTTTTTCGTGGTTTCGTTTGGAATTGAATTTCGTTGACGATTTGGTGATATGATAAGAACTCATAACATAAAACACCCACTGTTATAAACTGTGTGCTGATGGCGTTGTTGGCGGTTGGAAACATGGGGATAATTTCTCACGGAGTTAACTCATAATACTCTGTAGTATCCTTTCATCTCGCTCCTATCGTCGTCCTCTTCTCTTTCATCGTACATTTAGATTTGTTATTGCGTTTGGTGTATTGATGTGCCGTTTTATTCAGAGAGCTACTTTTCATAATACGCACTATGACTGCTCTGCAACCCACCAGTAGTAGAAACATTATGCTATTATTATCGCTATTATGAGTGCCTTGTGTTTTCTTGTCTGAAGATTTTATCGTGGAATACCATCATCATTGTTACAACTGTGCTCACATAATAGTGACAGCCACAAAGAGACGGGCATTCATTTATATACACATGTAAGTTTTTTCAGCTTCTTATCTGAGTCACTCACGTGTGGAGTACTCCCACACATCCCTGTTGTTATTGCTGATGAATGTTGATCATCATCAACATCCCATCATACAAATAGAGTGAGCAGTA
Organism: Willowsia nigromaculata; assembly: GCA_034700605.1. Taxonomy (NCBI): domain Eukaryota; kingdom Metazoa; phylum Arthropoda; class Collembola; order Entomobryomorpha; family Entomobryidae; genus Willowsia; species Willowsia nigromaculata. Next base: position 11,955 of record JAQIXX010000705.1, read on the forward strand.
GTTGTGGTAAACGAGGAGGGAGAGGAGAGAGGAAGTGACAAGAATGAGAAGAAGAAGAGAAGCAATAAGTTTTTGTTGATATTGTTGCGGAGGCTGCTACTACATGAAATGAAACAACACAAGAGAAGGGGTTGAATAACTCAAGGTTTTTCATTTATCAAGACAAAAAGTACAGAAAACATTTGCTCGTTCCCTAAAAACAGCTAACGACTAGCTAGACCAATTTTTTTTCAACCTGCCACTGGTCTCAGAAAAATAGACAGACCGCTAATATTAGCGGCACATGTAAGTCTTACTTATAGGAACGCAGTGGTAAAAAACGTTAACGACATTTCCAGAAGAAATGTATAATATGCCAGGTTGTACTTTTGGCATGAGGTATAAAGTGAACACGAAACTCCCCCCATCGTCTTTACTTTTTAGTTCGTTGCTTGATGGCTTAGTTAGCATTTGATTTGCTGTTTGTCGTGAATGCCACTTTTATGAAACTAATTATCATTACCTCGTCATCGTGTGGAAGTGTGCTAGTGGTTTAATTTAATCTCATCAGTAGTATCAAGCAAGGAAATTAGTTTCCTGAAATTGTACGGAATAAAACGTACATATCGTATTGTGTTAAATTACGTGAGTGCGCGCAGTGCACATTTGCATTATTTAATGCATTATCTAAGAACACCGTCGAGTCTAATTGTTTGCACCTTGCCTCATCACATCATCCTTATCATTTCTGCCTGCTGGTTTGTCTACCTGTGTTAGTGGTATATTTACGCGAGTAAAGCTCCGATTTTTTAAAAGAAAATTATCTGCAGGAGTGATAAATTGAATTACTTGTTATTACAACATTGCGGAAGACAAAAGCAAGATATACACCATTGTGATGAGTTGTCGACTGACTACGTAACAATTATGCAGCACGAGCCCATAATCATATGCGCAAAACCAAGTGTGCCATGCATGAAAAGAACAAAGCTTTTGCGAAGCATTTTCCAAAACTCCCTACGTTATTGCTTCCCTTCGGAGAGAGATGTGCTGCTGACAAACGAGCATAAGCAGAATACATTTATTTTAATGTACATTTTGCCAAATGCACAATATCACTAACAAAATGACAAGCTCCGGCAATATTACGAAGCTACGATAAGCATAATAAATGCAGCAATCGGAGTGATGCAACAATCCAAGAAAAAAGCTGTACTGTTTTTAAAAAATCGTGCTCACTTCTCAAAATGAACATTAACATTACTTACCAACCAGCATCAACGAAATAGGCATGCTTCTTGAGATTTTTGTATGTACTACCGTTTTGTTATGATTAAAAGCGTCAACATCACCGTTGAAAAAATGATAGTGTCAACAACTTCAGCAAGGCGGTAACTGTGCCTTGAGTAATAATAACCCAGCGATACAAGTGAAAGGCGAAAGAAAAACAAAGGAGTGGAGCCATAAAAATATTGGCAAACACGGATCTTAATTTTCTTCTGGTTAGTCATTATATTACATTCTCATTATGAATAGCGTCAAATCTTTAACGTGAGGTAATAGCTTTCTATCAAAATATTTCTTCTGAGTAATAAGAGTCTACTCAAGAAGCGTTGTTGAGGGTTGAATTGTTCAATGCTTGAAGTATGCATGTAGGTATTAATGTGCCAATATTGTTCGTTTGCAGCATGAACTAATTAAAACATTTACGCTAAGCAAGTATATTAAAATGTGCCAATTAAATATGTGCATGTTGAGTAGCATGGCAGTGAGGCAGTCGCAAAAGTTCCAATAGATTTTAATGTAAATTTATGGCTTATTATCATATTCATGTCAATTGACAAACTTGTGAACCACACTATGCTCAAAAATAATGAAACGTAATGACTCGCCAGTTCTCTAAATATTATGAATGATACGAACGATTTCTCTCTCTATCAATATCTTCATAAAAAGTTTAATTAGGCATTCATACAGTTACCAATACTGCTAGATGCTATGCCTTAATTAGCTAGCGCAGGAATCTTTCGTATGCAAATTATTAGGGCATCTTGTGGGTATTCGTCATTCATCGTGGTAGCATCGCCTTTGTCTGTTTTTGGGTTAGTCTGCTCTTGTTATGGTTCTAGCAGCAAAGAGCCGTAATTTGGTAGGTAGTTGCAGATAAATGGATAGTAAATTGCAGTGATGCTGGTCTTCATATGCTGCATGCATGTCTACCGCTGCCACGAAAAACCGGGTGAATGTTTCTGTGCACGGTGAAGTCTTTTAGCATGATCATCTTCATGATGATGGGAGGATTGCGTTTTGTATCGATAGTACACCAGATAAATGCAGGAGGACCAAAACCAGACCGAGCATGATTGTCAGCAGGGTAAAGTGAAGCCAGGCGAATTGGTAAATATCTAGTAGCAGTGGTAGTTGGAGTATGCAGATCGAAATAAAAGATACCGGTTCAAGAGAAACAGAGGCTCATTAATATTTAACAGGGAGATTCACAGTATTCCATTACCGTTTTAGGATCAATGACCAACTCATGCGACGAAGAAGACTGTGGGCTTTTGTTATATGTACAGAGAGTCCACATGCTGTATTCGCATGATGAGTCCCATCTATTTTTTGCTAATGGTTTGAATGCACGTGAATCTGTTGTATTGGTCAACAAAAATGATCATCATGATGATACGAGCTATTTACTAAAAAATACTACTCATTCAAGTCAGTATACCGGAACAAAAAGCATCTCATTAACATGACGTTGCTTTGCTGCTGCGTTCGGTTGTTGAAAGAAGAGAATTGAGGGTGACGTGTTTCCTCGAAGAATACGCAACGTGAAGCACTCAACAATACATAAAACATTAATCCCACTAGACCACTAGCCTACCTCTTTACTTGACTTCGTTTTATGGTCTCTACAATGATTTTTCACATGGAGTACTTTTTGCATTTACATTCATTCAGATACCGAAGCCACACACTTTGAGTGTCTTGTCTTGCTCCTAAAAAATCGTGTCTATTTTGTGCCACTGACTTTGATGACAAGTCCACTTTGCTTGTCATAACGTGACAAAAGCGGTTGTCAAAAGATGGGTGTTGTAGTTAAGTTAGATGGCTAATTAGCAATCACAACTACAAGGGGAATTACTGTACATTGTGGTTCCACATACAAGTGCACACGACATCTCTATAATTTACTTACATCACAATACGAATCACCGGGTTCTATTTTCCCATTACTCCCTGGCAAATATTTTAAGTCATAAGTACTCATCCCATTTTGCAGGTTATATGTCTAGGTTGGTAAAATAAAATAAAAACGTGCTTAATACTTACTTTACCGTACAAATCATGGATGATGCAACAAGATATAATGTGAGCCGAGCTGAAAGATCTCTATGTCAGTTGGTCAGCTATGGTTGTGTGGTTCGATATCAGTATTTTCACGTGTAGGAGATGTTGAAATAAGATTAAAGATGTAGCAAAAAAGAGTTGTGGTATGTGCATACTGGTATCTCTCAAGTTTTAAAGGACATTAGGATATTAAAAATTACTTAAAGGGACTGCTATACCTACACAGGTTACGTTTTTGGACGACAGAAAATAGCTTATTCAGATTAGTTGGTTAGTCTAACGAATATATGCTCAAACGAGCATCGCCCTTCCTATTCTGAAATGCGCTGGCGCTGGTCAACATCTTAAAGGTCAATTTGTTTGTATCCTCAGGACTTCTTTCAATGTCAACACTTATTATTCATTTTAATAAATTTGACTTGTATGTCATAGCGGCTCAACTGTACTATTAATGATGAAATCAGTAGGTAGTCCAGTAAATTAAGGAATGGCAAACTGTTGAATCTGCAACGAAGGGCAAGACCAAACTTTGCCCCTTTAACCATTTATTCCTTTTGCATACATTATTGTTTACCAATTTGGTAACAGTTGAATAGAAAGTGAATTGAATCACTGCTATAAATTGTATGCATACTTTAATGCGTCATATGGTACAGTTTAATAGTGCTGTGGTATATGCCATCCCAGTTTTATGGCCATACTACTCATCAGCATTCTCATCGACGGAAACTGAAGAGTTTTGCATATTGGATTGATCAAGGGCATGTCCTTAACTCTACAATTTTTCTTGATAAACTTGTTTAATTTAAATGTACATTTCCTCATGCATCATCTCTTGTTATACGAAAAAGAAAATTTATTGATATAAATGCAAACTAACTAGGCATCTTAGCAATAAAGCACATTTCATTCAATCAAGCTTCAAAGGAAGACGAGCGCACTTCTTGGGAAGTAGCCAGAAAATGATCTAAAGAAAAAATGCGGATTACTTTTTAAGAAAGTTCAATTAAAATCATTATTCATGCTGCGCAAATGATTAGTTTCGAAAAGTTTGGTCCTTGTTGTACTAGAAATACAACAAAAGGCCACAATTTCGACTTGGTGTAGCATAATCATCAGCAATATTGAAAATAGTGCATTGGATAATGTCGAGCAAATCGAATGCGAAATCGATTGATGATAAAAGCTCGCTAACATTTGAAATTGAACCAAGTCTTTGTTTTTACAAACGTTATCTTTATTTGCATTCTGTCACCTTTTATAACGAAATATTACCGTGACTAAATGTACGTCTCTGAGCTCACGAAGTTGCATCAATTTTAACTAGTAAGCAAGTTCGAGTTTTTGCCTTGCATTTTTAACTAGAGCTGTTTTTAATTGTAAACGAATTAATAATCTCGGAAAACACTTTAGATTATGTATTTTTTATGCAAATCAGATAACACGACGACGACGGCACGCTGAGTGTTCCATACTAATTTTTCTACTTTTTGAGAGAAAAATACTTGCCTCAGCTGGTTTCAAATTGGAATTTTCGACATTTTAAAGGAAATCTAAAAAACCACTTTTAGTACAGTTTCACAAAAATTGAACAAGTCTATAGCTCCCATTTGAACTTTCAAACTGCAAAGCAAGTGGTGCCCCAACTTATCTGCAGTGCTAAGCATTCTGCCTCTTGAGGTTCGCTTGCATAGTGATGGTACTTTGTATTCATAAGACATACACGAGATCTACACGCAAAGAAAAGAGAAATGAAATTGGAAACTCAAATGATACCTTCACAACGCGTTTTCTATGTTGCATGTCATGATCATGAGCCATGATCTTTCCCGGGAGCAGATAGACAATTGACATCTTTTTTAAATTACGTACAATGCTCGTGACTTTTATCACTAAAATGTATAACCCAAAGCTCAGAGATTATTGAACGTATACAATGCATGAAGTTTTTAACGATTCGGTTGTAAGCTCTAGATTCCCTTACAAAAGTAGCCTGGTAGGTAATCCACATGAAACTTTTTGCAAAAACGACAAACAATCAACCCACAAATGAAAATAGTATAATATTTTGTTCATTTAAAGTGACAAACATATACATTCTGTAACACCGTCCGCTATGAATGAATTAAGACAGATAAAAGCATGCGCTATACTATCACTGTGTCTGCTTATCTTAAGAAAATTATAGGAAAAAAGAGAGCGTTGTTCTGATATGCAATATCCAGATACCTAACATTGCAATGGAAAGACGAACACGTACAAACGCAAGTATTCTCCAAAGATTCTCAAAATATATAGGCAGAGTTACATCGTTTGAGTTTCCCTCTACGACAAAGTTACGAGAATGGGTTGTGCATGTCAGAAATGGGTCAACTTTTTAAAAACGTATTCTGATGCATTAAGTGATGCTGCTGTTGACATTCAGCTCACATGTCCGGAGTGATGAAGTTGGAACTTTTACAACCAAGTACCCATTTTCCTTCCTCCCAAGTCAACTCTGTTCAGCTTCGAGCTGCTCCAGATGAGGTTTCCCATTGTTTTTCGTTTATTTGAAAAGACAAGACTTTAACAGCTTGCATTATTACAACATTATATTATCCACATTGCTTTTAGCGTATGCCTACCTACTACTGGCATGTATACTTTTATTGTGTTTAGTCATTAATATTAAGAATCTCTAAATAATCCAGAGTAATGCAATTCTTGCTAAATACAAGATACAAGAAAAGCGTGCAAATGCTAGTTTCACTATTGCCACACAGTACTTTTCTCATTAATGGCTCCAAGAAAAAGTTTAACTTTGAACTTTACTGAAATGATGGCATGTAGCGTAACTGTCTCATGGGGAGATGAAAATTTTGTCGTGACACGACCGTCATCCTCATCAAGTGCTCATAAAGAGATGGCATCTAACAAAAAAGTGTTTTTACGGTTCCCTAGCTTTTTTCAATTTTTTTTAGGCCGCGTGGTAAAATTCTTTTTTCTTTTCATTTTTTATCGTTCAGTTCCTTTTATCTAAGTGCCAGTAGTACCAGTACAAAAATGCACCGTCCTATTTTGCGTTTAAGAAATCCTTAAAGCTATCAAAATGAATTACTTTTCTCTAGAATAGCGTTGTAAAATGTGTGTCTTAGTATTTACCCTTGTATATCATACATGCTTGCGGTTGTTGCAGCAGCTCTTGTTATATAATTTGTCGTGAATGCTGTGATGTAATTTTAGCGATTGCTATTCCTGCTTTCCTGCATACCATAAGTTTCGAATACTTGCACTTCCACCACACGGCTCTCGTAATCATCATCGTCATAATCATTTTTTCATTTCGCTCGGTTCTTTCCAACACAAAAAAAGGCTGCAAGATTGTGTCGTGCGTTGCTTTGCTGCTGTCTCATGCCCTTCTCGCCTGACTGTGAAAAACATGACTAGTGTGTGATAGTGAAAATGACGAGAAGGGTGTACCATTTCATTTTGGTTTTAAAAAGTTGAAAACAAAGTTGTAACTTGTAGTAAGCGGCCACATTTGCGTAAAACACGGTGGGTACCTTATTTGTAAAATTTTTGTAAGCCAGTAAAAGTCTGCAAGACCCATTAATATTGTTTTACTCGTATTATATAACCTCTCCGGCAACTCCACGAGACTTCTTAAATGTCATAATGATAATTCTCAAGATGATCGTCATCATCAAGCTCGTTATTATTTTTATTATTTTATTATATGGTTGAATGAAATGAAGTTCGACGACCCTCCTCATCTCATCCGCCTTCATTTCCCACTGAAACAAAAGCAAAAAGACAGACAAAACGGAAAAGAGAAGAAGGAGGAAAAAATCTTTTAGCGATTCGCATTCGAGTAAAACTAAAAGCTCCATTTTCCATATCATCACCATTCCCATTTTTTATTGCTATTAAACGAACAGGAACAGAAATTTCCTCTTCTTACGGTACACCGAGTGAGTATATTAGAGGTAGATTTCCCGGCATATAATAATTGCACATTCTACTTCACTCAAGTTTTTATAAAAACCCTTAATGGCTCTTTATATTTTTTAGAAGAAGGAAAGGATTTTCCTTCTCCCTTCATCAAAATAACAACTGATCCGTAGATCCCTCGAAATCCAACTGATCTTTCAAACGCATCTCTTTCGTGCACATGACAGACTTTGTGGGCAAGTTGTCATATTACATAATAGGTATGGTATGCGTCTACTCAACGTACTCAGCTAGCGGAAGAATCCTAAAATATGAATTTTGCAAAAAAGCAGCAAAACTTAACAAGTTCAAATATGTAATATCCCATTTTGTCGTTACATAGCTTTTTTGCGGGACGTTAATTTTTTTTTGAAATTCTGTTACAAATTCGCAAAATGATCTACCTGTCTTGAGAACAATAAAGGGGGATGTAAAATGTTATTATTCACAATGGAGGGGGACAGGTTTGAACAATTGTTGAGAAACAGTATTTTTTGCGTTGTTTTGAGATATCATATAAACTATAAGATGAGCACATTATTATCTGTTAAACATGATCATCGTTCTCATTCGAGTAGAAAAAAATGTTCCCTTGCTACAATACTTTTGTTGTGTATGAGATTGTTTTGTGTAGTGACCTTTATAGTGGATATCACAAGCAACAACGTGAAGCCACCCACCATTACATCATATGAAAATTCATATAAATTATTGCAAATAAGCTTCCGCATTTAACCAGGTATGCACATGCATGCAAATTCAACTTCATAGCTTCAATGTCCATTACGCAATTACGCAGAAGTCCTCTTTGCCAGTGCCAACCCAACCCCTCGTTGTTTTTTACTTCTTCTCTCGAAAAAAAATCACATTCACAAGAAGCCAGATTCAAAAATGCAGATTAACTTGCCGGTCTTAAGAAAATTGCAACGCTGTTATATCATCTATTGTTGTTCCGTTCGACGTGCTTAAGAGAATCAGATTTAAAACAATAAAGGGGGAGTGTCACCCAAGTACAGTGGAAGCGGATTATGATTGTTGTTTCGTGTAATTTATTCGGAAAATAATAAATTGACTTTGGCTTCATTTCATCGTTAGTATGGTACTTGGCATGGATTATGATGATAATGATTAGTGTTGCCGCTATATATGCTACTTATGGGACTACGTGCTCAACTATGAAGAGGAATTTATGACGGTTGTTGGTGTACAGATATTTCTTCTGCATCATTGTAAAGTGCATAGTGTATGTATACTTATTGTGTGCAGTCAACAACGAAATGGTACAATGTTATATTATTGTTTACGGTGCCGAGGAGCTAGTTACGGTGCATGTTTGATTCATAACTATAACTAATAATGAGGCTGCTACTGTTGATGATGATGAGGGATAATAATAATAAATACATACACACCGAAGACGACGGAACTAACAAAACTGCAAAATTACCGTTGGACCAATCAATCAGTTGATGGATCCTATGGCACGTAGTAGGGTTTGGATTGAAATAAGAAAATAAAATTTTGTTATATCATCCTCTATACCAGCATCACGGCAAAACCAATATAATGTACACGTATCTCTGATTTTAGTCTCATCGTGTTCGAAGACCACTTTGGCTGATAATGATGAGACAGCAAGAAGCTCTGTTAGCGCTTTGCTAGCTACTGATTTTTGACATCTCCTGCTTGTTTCTTTCTTGCGAATCGAATTTCGGAATAGATGATGGAGGAGATAGCGATGTTGAGAGGATGATGACGATCAAGGAGGTGGATAAAGTATAATAGAAGAAACAAACAAACAAGTAGAGATTTCGTTAGCACAACAAACTGCTTCTTCGCTTGAAGGTTCCTCCTCCTCTCGCATGTCTTTTTAGGAGTATGTAGTATGGTTGTTGCTTGATTTCACAGATATTACACATACTTTATGAGAATATAGTGGTGATATAAGAGAAATGTATTGTGCTGTCGTGATGATCGGACCTGTTTGCTAAAAAGCAAGAAAGTGGTAATTCTGGTAGAACTACTAGGGAAAGAAAGAAAACTGTCTGCACTTTTCCTGCTTGAGTTGCAGATCAGGTACACTGTTTATTTTGATTTAAAACACTTGATAGCAGATCGACATTAATGCTTTGCTGGTGTATTTTATTGCGTTGATATTGCAAGGATGAAATCAGAGAAAGATTTTTTTTTCGCTGTATTTCTGTAAACAAAATACCGTTTGCTGATACGGTGCTTGTTAAAATCAATTCCATTTAGAAAAGGATAGTAGAACAACAAGCAAAAACTGCATGCTACAAAAATGCATTTCCCGATAGTAGGTGTTGTGACATTCCGACCAATACATACCTATAATGAAACAGATTAGTTTTAGTCACTATGCAATTTTATCCTATGCTTAGAAGTAGATTCGCTTCATCCATGAAATTACCTTGTTTGAGAATTTATCACGAATGTGTTAAAGCCTTGCGGATAAAGCAGCTACTGCATTCTAGTTTCCGTGAACAATTTGAGAGAAAATTGTGTTTTATTGAATTTTCATGTTTTTAGTTATTAGTTCATGACTTACATGCACGTCGACTCAATTGCAGTGATATAATCACCATCAGCTAATCAAGAGTACACACTCATCAGATGGACGGGTAGTTTCAGGAACATTGTCGGTAATTTCAGGGTATGGTTAGTCTCTGATTAGAAAAAAATCTACTTCATTCAGCATCTCTGTTGATACTGCTCTCCAAATAATTAAAATGCATAATATTAGAAGAAACTGGCCGCAAGAAAAATAGACAGTGTTGCAAATGCGTACGGCTTTCATAACAGGAGATTTGTCATCATTACAGCATCACATCAGTTCGCAGAATTAGTTCTACGTGAATGCGTTTCTTTCTTCATCTTTTTTGCTGAGAATTTGAGAGCCTCTGAGTTCTCTTTATCTGTTGAACCATTCCTTTGAAAATGTCTCGTTACTTTTGTATTTCGGATGAGCATGTTACATGAGGTTTTAATGCAATAATAGAACCGAACAAAGGGTAAATTGTGTATTGAATTTTTGGAAAGAGGGATATGAAAACTGTTTTCCTGTCGAATTGTTTCAATTTCAATCCTTTCCTTTTCACGCATCTTCACCGCAATCTTAGAAAGTCCACTTTACTTTTATGTTCAGGTGTGTACAAGATATGAAGACACTATTTGTCTTTGTAGTTCGTTTGACTGGTTATTACTAAGAATGTACACCAATGCTGCTAGTATAGATTATAGATATATATGTCTTTCTTTCTTCAGAATTTTTCATACTGGCAAAATGAAAAATTTGAAACGTGGTAAATTGACAATAGCAAGGAAGCGTTTTATTGACAGCAGTGCGGTTGGTTGGCAGGATGAGGATATGTCTGAATGAATCTTTTTATTGATCGAAGAGAGCACTGTTGCTCAATATCCTCTACACTTTCTTGAGATGTGATATTATGGCTAAAGGTAGTAAAGTACAATGTCAACGTGCAATAATAACAGCATTCTCAGTGTCCTAGGAAGACAGAACAACGTGCCATTATTATACATGAAGAAAGCAATGAAAATGATCATTTTTATGTGGGTGCGTGTGTGAGTGAAATCGTTATTTCTATAATATCATCTCTTTTCTGAACATTTTCAGACAAGAATGTGCAGTAATTTTCTCTATGCATGGGTTCTCTCTCTTTCTGGTAGAGTCTCTACCAATCGATTACTTCTTGAAGAACTGCTACTCGTTAAAGCTGATGAATGTACACTTTGTAAAACACTACCGCAAGACCCTACGGTGCGACCAACGGTTAGGTAGTAGTTGAGAGAAGAAAGTAAAACTTTTGTCGTGTGCGTGGCAAAACAAAGTAAATGCGAAGTTTCTTACTTAATTTCCGAAAAGACAAGTAATGTTTTGCTCACATATTAACATTCATATTATCTGTAGCTCCCCTATTTCTATAAACCAGTGGGGACATAGGTGCTGATGTTTATAATGTTTTTTTGCTTAGTTGAAGTTGATTAGCTTTTCGATTTTTACATTCTTCAAAAGTCACGACACTCTCTGTTTCGATTTTGATATCTCTGTCTATGACTTCATTTATCACTTCCGATCTTTAGATTGGGAAACAGAAGGCATAACTGAAAGGTCAAAGGCGTGGTGGATGTCAAATTTTACAGCGTCTATTGATATCGAATTGATTGATTAAAAATTAAAGTAAACGAGTCTACATTTGAAGTAAAAATTAAACAAAAACTTTCAAAAATTTCATTAGTACCTTCATTGACTAGTAAAATTCTTTCATTTCCGTTTCACGATCGTCCCTACTCTAGTTATATTAAAGGAAACGTTTACCACAAGTAGCAATCGATTTTTATCACGAGTTTATTAATGAGATCGTTGTAGAATAATGTTAGTCAATTTTCCCTCTATATTTTTCCAAAATTTGGTAATGGATTATCTCTTGATTGACTGAACAAAACACGTTTTCATGCTCTATGCACCATGATACAGAGTATACAAGCTATTATTATGATATCGGTACAAAAGTTAAATGGTTTTTGTTTATCTTTCAAAATACAGTAGAAAACAATAATTATTTACTCACATTCAATTGACTACGTCATGCCTGCCATAAAATATCCATCTAAATTCAAAACTTAGGTTCATAAATAAGTAGAGACTTGACTTGATATCTTGCACTTCGTTTTATTTTTTTAGAATTTAATAAACATGCTACAATAAAATTAAAATTACACATAAAGCACAAATAGATGATACATTATATAAAAATTACAAATGTGGGATCTGGTATCGGGATCGTAAATTTTAAGAGAGAATAAGCAGTTATCAGATAGATTTGATAGGTATTTTCCTACTGTACTGAAGGTCAATGAATTCAGTGTAAAAACATTATCTTATGTTTGAGTTAATGAGTAATTGGGTGTGATACCACGTGTTCATGTGAGTCAACAAGGTTGTCTTAATTGCCATCGAGCACATTGTTCATCTGCAAGCCTGTATTCATCTTGTTTAGTTTTGCTCAAGTATTCAATCAATAAGGCTTGAAAGTTTCAAACTTTATTTCGCAGAGAAAACTCTGTAAAGATGATAACTGAATCATTTTATCCCACCATTTGCCTAACGTGCACTATTTCATTATCTCAAAAGAATTTTATAGAGCTTATCGTATAAGTCTCTTATTGGGTGGAGTATGTTCATTAAACATACTTAACAAAAGCTACAATGGGCAAAAGCCTGCACGAAAGAGATGTAATCTAATCCTTGGACTCAAAATTACCGATTGCATTATGCAAAATACCTTCCACTTATTGCGAATTTAGGTGGCTATGTATATGTGCATTAGTGTTCAAGACGCACATATCAAACGATGGATTTTTGTAATTCTGAAGCTTCCTCTCCAAAAGTCAGATATAATTTACTTGAAGGGACTTTTAGTTCAAGGGTTTATGCGTAGAGTTCCTGCATTAATATGGGCTTGGCTTCTCTGAAACCCTGTAACAACTTCCATTCTTCAATATTGCACAAATACGCCTATTGTATGGCGTATGTAACACTGTCGAACACGTTTTGGGCTGTGCCACCTAATTGAATGGTACCTATTAGTGATATGAATCTGCCAATTACTCACATGAATGCACATTGTTCTGTGTAATGTTGTTATCATACAGTGAGATGAGACGAAGTTATTTTTATTTATAAATGCTCTTCTTTTTGTTTTGTTGTTGCAATTCAGTTGGACAGCTAATCAAAAGTATAAAATGTAAAAAGAGGCAACAAATTATTGTAATTGCAATAATTTCCTTACTATCAATGTCCATTTTTATCAAGACCTACCATCGCTATCATCAGGATGTTATGAATGGCATATTGTCAATTAATTTCGTAAAAAACGCATGACAGAATTTTATCAAAGTAAAAAATGTTTCTTGACAGTTACATACTTTGGTTTTTGTAGGGTCAATCTAATAAGCACTTATTATGATATAATGGATCAATTTATAGTAATTTTTGTGATTTTTTGTCCTTATTTCATTCTATTCTATATGCATATCCTTGGAGGTGCCTGCATATTATACATATTATTATGTTTACAAAATGTATCATATTTATGGTGAGCTGACCTGTAGTTTTTATTTTGCTTAAAAATCGGACGCACATAATATTTATGCTGTTATTTTATTAACTGCCCCACATTAATAATATGTTACTGTGATTTGGCGTTTGTGTGAGAATGATCATCATGAAGGTTTGTTTTTCATTCAGCAATTATATCCTTTAACTTGTGCATAAACTAGTGCATACTCTTCCAATACCCAATTCAAAGTTCATAAATGCAGCGACTACCACAATCGTGATTGTATAAATAAAATGCATGAGAATTTTACGACAATGAAAGTGGTATTTATGTTGCGTAATCACGTATGCGCATATAGTCCACTCCACCTCCACATGCACAAGGAATCATGAAGAGAAGATTTTTTCTGTTTGTGTATCTTATTTTGCTTGTTTAAAGACAGCAGTGGTTCTTGCAAAAATACAATTCATTAATATGGAAAGAAGTCGAGAGTCAAGACCTTGTCCCTGCGGGTGCATTAAAACACCATTATCTTCTTCAATTGCTGGTATAAGGCAGTCCTAGTTGTGTTTTTTGTTTCATTCTACACATCAATTTATTTTGCTCTGATTCTGAAAGGTCACACAATGGTTCTCCAGGGAAAATTCTCGAAAATCGTTGAGTGTTTCATATACATTATGATTATTTCAAGTGGTTTTAGTGGTATTCGGTGCTTGATACTGTTGTACGTGTATGATGCTTGCCTATAGTATTATATAGGACCCCGACAGGAAAGCAAATGAAACGCAAACTAAATTACAATGAAAACAATAATATTATATCATTTGATATGGACATGAGATGAGACTGTCACAAAAATTGGTTTATGAGGACAAATAAAAATGCGGACATCAAGATCTATACTTACCTTAAGAAATCAGTTTTAGATTGCTAATTGGTCACTTTATGCAGCTTCTTTATTATCCGCATTCCGCATATCACACGACAAGCACTCAGGAGGAAGTTCTGTTCGTTTCATAACTAATATGATTTGTGATAAGTTGGTCTTTTAGTACATCATTATTAACTATCGGATTCGTTGTAAACGGATTTAAGATAGTTTATGCGATCACCTGCCCGTCTGTGTGTTAGTCTGTCCGCACGATAACTCAAAAACTACTGGACCGATTGGCACCAAATTTGGTATGCAGGCACCATAGGTCATAGCGTGGTCTGGGATTGCTTTTCAGCCCAATCGGTCAACTCCTTCCCCCCGAGGGTCAGGGGTCATCAACTTTTTCAAATGACAACGTATGGCATGTGATACCTCATTCGAACGCCCTTGACGAGTAAATAATTTTCCCATAATCAGTTTTTGCGTACGACGCTCCCTCTGGCGGCTATCGCATTTTTTCGTCTCTTATCGTCGCAAACACCACTTTATCGTCGTCAAACAAAATCAATATCATCATGAATCGTACATCATGACTATTGAGGTAGTATGGGATTAATTTTCAGCCCAATCGGTCAACTCCTTCCCCCCAGGGGTCAGGGGTCATCAACTTTTTCAAATGACAACATAGGGCATGTGATACCTCATTCGAACCGTCTCGCTGAGTAAATTATTTTCCCATAATCAGTTTATGCGTACGACGCTCCCTCTGGCGGCTATCGCATTTTTTCTTCTCTTTTCGTCGCAAACACCACTTTATCGTCGTCGAACAAAATCAATATCATCATTAGTCCGTCGGCTTATCGTTTTCAATAGTATCCGAAAGTTGCTTCCATGGGTCGGTTACCCTTCTAGTTGTTCTCCAATTGACTCGCTGATATACTACCTTCACGTCGTTGCGTAAGGAATTCCAATTTTAAAAAATGTCTTTACCTTGCCTCACTGATGACTGTGCTTCACCATGCAGTAGTCATTAACTTTTTTTATGTTTCCAATTCTTATTCAATTTAAACACCCTTAAGTTGCAAATTATGTAATGACGTAATTAAATATCTGCAATGTCTCTCCGTCTTTTTACTATTTTACATTAATATAATTAGACCCTGTGTTTTCTTGCATTAGGGTGCTTGAGTATCGTATGTATAGAAATTTTAAGATTTCTCAAGAGACTTCCTCGGAAACCACTTTGTCGCTTCATAATACAAAATTCTTATGCAACTATATATATAAATCATCCATATGTAATGGTAGTCTCTATTGATATACATATTCCAACAGTTTTGTACTGATTGAACTATTTTTTTCAATAGTTAAACACTTAAAAGCTAATTAATTGAAAGCTCTCATTTTCTTCTCACTCTTGATTTCACAAACGCGTCTCCATTTTAAGATGCTCTAATGCTACAAATCAATGCAAACCAGTTTGTTTTTGCATTTTCCCTGTCTGACGTCCAACGTGTGAGACATTTTACAGGTAGCAATAAAATTTGCTGTTTTTAACAATGTATATATCTTCTTACGCCATCAAAATAAGATATTTCTACTCATTGTTACCAAAATCTACAGTCATGAAACATGCTTTTGTCTTGAAAAAAAGAGAGAACTCGGTTCTTTCTTGGTTTTTTTGTCAGAGACAATTTAATGCTTTCAAAACTGTACTTATACCTTTCTACACCGTAAAAGTCATCAAGTATAAATTATTTGACATCCACTTGAACACGTTTGCACATAAAACAAAAGGTCTTGTATTCCATACAAAACAAAAGCGTTTTAAAACTATTTATAATTAAACACAGCCACACTCAAAACAGATGTATAAGTAATCTTTGTGGTAATCTTCAGAAGGAAATGAGATGATGATAATAAAAAGTGAACACGGGTATATTGAGCATCGGGAATCTTGACACTATGGGTTGTAAGATATTTTTATATATAATTTTTATGCTTTCTTTTTATCAGTAGGCCCCTACATGGAACTTTACAAACATAATAAATTGTTCTATCGTAATAAGCACTACTGTGCAAGTAATACTTGATGATTTATGATAATTAAATATGTATCTAGGAGTTTTTTTGGATTTTGCTTAAATACTTATTAAAATTGTATGATGAATAGGCCATCAGTTGATTCAATATTTGTTCGTATGTATTACAAAGCTGATAAGTTCTTTTGGTATTGATGGGTATGACAACAAAAAGGCTAATATGTAAATAGTTTTGTTCTCTACGTTATTTCAATACCTTAATAAACGGTACTGGAATACCAGATAGAAATACTAACCGAGGAGTACACTTATGTAACAAGTTGTCTTCCTATGAGTCCTACGACATAGTTGCTTTGCTACCTATGTAATGTTTGAAAATCCTTTAGATGTCTCAAGACCACTTAATTATTTATTTTATGCGAATTTCTTAAATGCTTTCCGTACATGTGGGTACGTATTATCAAAATCACGAACGATATGAAATAAACATTTATCAAGAAATGCTTTAAGTGTCACTCTTCATGTTCTAATGCAATTATAAGTTTTTGGCTGGCATGAAAATACTTTAAGGTGCCAAAATATTAGGAAGTAAGGAAATGCTGGAAAATCCTGACAAGGAAACGCAAATAAGAAAACTCCCCATTTGACGAAAACCCTAATCCATAAGAATTTCCATGCACGAGTTTCCACGTATTTTATAACTTATTTCTGGTGAAAGCGACACAAATATATAGAACTATAAGAAAGTATGAATTATAGCTATAAATCAAAATGAGTTTTTAGTCGTACGTTTAATTGTATTTGAGTTGTTTGACTCCGGTTGTACCTAATCACTTTGTTCAAGCTGTATAGATTTTTTAGTCTCAGGAGCAACCTTCACTTGTATGGTCGACTTGTGATTTTTGTTGGCTTACTTTGCCCCAGAGTTTTTTATTTGAATAGAACCCAGATTGTTTTAGCAAGGAAATTAGATTCATCATTTTTACTTCTGGGTTATTAACCTCGATTGTGTTGAATATATAACAAATGTTTGAGATTTAAAATCGGAACTAGCTCTAAAATGGCACCCTTGTGGGAAGACATAAATACAAAACATGTTTCACAATGGGAGTGGCAACACTTTTTCATCCTTGTTTCAGCAGTAATCATTTTCTCTGTGCTAGCCCTGACAATATTTTGCATTATTAAAATATGGATAAGGGAATGCAAAAGTGGTTTTTACGACTGGTATGCGGATTTGGTAAGTTATTCAACAGTTTTTTTTTCATTGCAAGGATCTGAAATCTCTTGATGTCAACGTTCGTTTAACAGAAATAAGAATCTTTTAATTAAAGCAACTAAGAAAACAAGTGTAATAGCAGACATTTTTGTAAAACTGCTTTAAATGCTAACAAATCGAATATTGTAATTTTGCAGATGCGCCCAATTTCAGCGACTGCAGTATGCACTGAAGTAATTAATCAATCAAACCCTGTCATCGTCGTCACTTCTTTTGCGTGAAGGTGAGTCAGTTCTACAATTATTTTAAGTATTCAAATTTAATTAAGTGTTTTTGTTCTCTTTCGATTGTAATTGTCTTAATTTTAAAAATTAATAACACTTGCTACATAAAAGAGCGAGCATTTAATATCAGAAGGAACATAATTTGTTTTAATTAAGTTTAATGAAGTCTTTGAATTATTTCGCTCTGAAAATAAATTAAATATTGCGGATGCTCGACAGATCGTAAAATTAAAATCTGGCATAAATAACTTGACTCATTTAAGTTCCTCCTGACAAAGTGAAGTTCATGGATTGCATGTTTCTTTCACGTCCAGCCTAGTTTACGATTCTACTTTCACTGTTGACTGTTTCGGCTGAGCTGATGAAATGCTCAAAGCACTCAAAATATCCTATAAAATTTTGTGCATTTCGCTATGCAACTTATCATAATAGACAAACCAATAATGAATTAAAGTAAAAAAATGCATGAAAACACATTTTGTGAATAAAAAACAAACATAACCTCCGTACATCCAAGCATAAGACGGTGGTCAGGAGGAAATTTAGGAATCGCTAGCATATCAGAATACGGTATTTGCTGCTTGCAAAAAATGCTTGCAAATAATCATTCATATTGGGGCATCTTGAATCACGATAGAAGTAAGGACAGACTGCTGAGAGCTTCCCAACTCAAAATGTATACCGTTAAATGGATTGTAGGTGGAGTTGGTGTTTTCTGCAAAGTTTCTTTTAGTTTATAGGAAACAGCCGTTTTTTTAAAAGAACTCCACATCAAATATAGTCACACTAAAGCATTTCAAACGTATTAGAAAACATTTATCCAAATGGTGAAAAGTAATGCTTTTCCATCTATTCGATTCGCTTTAAGGTACATGTCATATGCAGAAAAACGTATAGTGTTCAGATTTTCAAAAAAAAGCAAAGTCAGACGGCTTTCCTCGGTGGATGATATATCAGCAATGTAACAAGTCTGACCTAGAATACCGTCGGCTTGTCATTTTTCATAGTTTCACTTTACCCCTAATGACGATCTTAGAAGAGATCGAAACGTTGGGTTGCCTTTTGAATAAAAGTTCTTGAAATTTTCAGTCGTTGCCATGCTATAATCTTTCTGAGATGAGTAATGAGACTTTTTCGACTATTTTATAGCTCTTATGATATCACAAAAATTTCCATGAGGTTTGCGGACTCTATGTTTTAAAATTGATTCTGAAAAACAATGGAAATTTGACGATGAAACTATCTACGTGCTATGTGTGATTGTGTCATGCTAATCAAAGTTGACGAAAACAATTAGACATTGAAAATGTGTTAGATCCTCAAGTACCAGTCCAGTGTTAGGCCCCAAACAAGGCACCTTAAATTGCCGTAAATTATTTCATGGAAACTCAAGATGAAAATGCAAAAATTTAGCCTCACTCGCAAGGAAAACTTGATTGGATGAAATTATATTAGATACAAGTCATGCATTTTTTCTTTGCAACGCGTGCTATTGTAATTGCTATTCTTTTGACTTTGATTCACTTTAGTCCAATAGATAAATAGGTGAGAGGGCTCAATCAGGAAAGCCAGCAAATATGTAATGACGAGTCGTCATGAATTCGAATCTCACAATACCCATAACCGCTTCAATATGTGACGACTGATACTGTAAATTCCATTATGACGTGTATTAAAAGCATGCAAGCGATGAACTTGGAAACTTATGAAAACAAGAGATACTGATATATACGATAGGGTGAAAGTCAAACAGTAGTTTTCTCCATTTTTGGTTCAATTAGTGATTTTAACGTTAACTCGTAATTATCCAAAGATTGAAAATATGTCATGGAGATGGAACTAAATTACGTAAGGTCACGTATAACCACATTTATCTATGAGTTTGAAATTCAGTAATTCGTGGCATGATACAATTTTCAAGCCAACAATTAGAACAATATTTTATTAAACGTACACGTCATACAATGTTTTTTATGTAACAGTTAATGTGCTATTGTATTTATATTACTTTAAAGTTACAAATTAAATTTTACAGAAATTGAAACGCATAAGATTTAATTGATGAAATTTAAAATTTAGTACCAGTTGACCAACAAAAATACCATTGTTTCTACAGAAAATAGCAGTTAATAGTACGAAGTCTAAATGGCTAATTCCTTCTTTAATTAATTCAGCAAAATATTATTTCAATTAATCTAAAGAGATAAAATATTACTTGAAGTCATGCATTATTGCAAAACTAGTTATTAGTCATTAAGAATAGTATTTAAAATGCGATATTCCAATCTAATCCTTTTCGGTTTGAATACGTTGTTGGTGGCATCCTCAGAATACAGTTGGTTTTTATCATTCACCAAATCCAAAATATTAATCACTGTATTATTTGGGCAAAGAAAAGTTTACATACATTTTAGCATGCATTTTACATATAAACATTTAATCCTCAATTCAAATAATGTATTTTTTACAAATTTTTGCAGTATAGTTAGACTTGACTAAATGTGTCCATACTTTTATGTACTTTAGAACCACAAGATAAATAAATAACTATACTCACAAGCAGTTCCTCCTCCTTTATTAACACGAGGCTGCAAACTCCCATGTGACTTCGTATCCTTTGAAATATTCAGAATAGTTTTCACCAGTTCCAGAACATAGTCTACGATTAAAACAAACTTATTTTCAATTTTCATATTCAATTACCGGTTTTAATTTACATAAAAAATTGGTGGCTTCTTTTTCCAAAGATCTATTTAGTACGTTTTATTCCTCCAGTTCTTTGATAATCTGTGAGTTATCATCAGCAAATTAACTAATTTGTCGTTTCTGTGAAATAAGATTTCACACTATTAAGCACTGGAAAATAACTTTTTGTTGAACGGTTAAATGGAAAGATAGCACAGTAGTTTGGGGGGGAAAGGGGATGGAGTTTGGTGGGACCCCGTTCAGCCATTATACTCATATTAAACTTTTTCTATTATTGGAGCACTTTGAAGTAATTTTCAGATTTCGGAGTATACTTTCACGATGTGTCTAGCCCCTTTACTTTTGAAATACACGTGTTGTTGTATATTGGAAATCCCGATTGTATTTTCATTTCGTAAATTAAACATTTGCTTATGTTGAAGCCGTTTCTTTCTGTCTACAATGCAATGAGAAAGATCCCATAAGATCAGAGAAGTGCATGTACATGATTAATGACGCAACTGACGCAATCATGTGCGCCTTCAAATGCAGCATATACATGTGCAAAATATCCTCAATTCTGACTTTCATTGGTATGGGGTGTTTTGAAAAGTTTCTGCACCTTTCATCGTACATTTAGAAAGGAATAAACGTGATAAAATCACGTTTTGGACTTGACAATGGAAATTATGTTGGTTAACCAATTTATCATTGAAAACTAGCAAGCTTGAATGTGGAACACAGCTTTAGTCTAATTCATTTCGTATAGGGTAGTGTGCCTGTAAGACGTGTTTTTGATGAAGGTTTCGATTTGGGACAGTAAGGGTAAAAATAAACGACATAATTGATTTGAAGGAAACCCAAGATCAAAATTTAATTTGAAGTTGAACGCTGGCACTGTAAAACATGAGAGTCGGGTGCAAACACACGTGATGTAAAACCTGGGAAAGATGCATGCAAGGTGTTATTAGGTGTAATTGCTATTCTTTTATTGATCAACTTGTACTTAATATGTGAATATATAACAAAGGATTACACAGAAATACTTAGGAAGTAGTAATAGTTTATGGATTATTTGTCATTCAACAAAAATGACATATAAAAAATATATTTAATTTTTTTTCTGTTTTT
Organism: Willowsia nigromaculata; assembly: GCA_034700605.1. Lineage (NCBI taxonomy): Eukaryota > Metazoa > Arthropoda > Collembola > Entomobryomorpha > Entomobryidae > Willowsia > Willowsia nigromaculata. The sequence continues at coordinate 33,587 of JAQIXX010000705.1, forward strand.
AAGTGTTTTCAAGTTTAAATAAGGTAAAAAGGCTTGTAACCTTAACTTAACGTTCTTATTGGTATAAACTTCGAAACACCTCACTTACCATGCTCATTACTATCAACACATGCGAGTACGAAAATTGGGGACAAAATGCCAACCTTTTTGGATTTAAATGCGAATCCCCAGAATATGATAAATTGATGCATGTTTTATGATCAACCATTATGATGCTGGCATGCACTTAAAGATATGCGAAATTCGCGAAAATATGCGTATTCAAAAAAGCCAAATAAATACAGACAATGAATGTCCATATATGTTTAGTAATGTGAGATTCAATATTTATTTAAATGCATTTTCCAGAGATAGAATGATACAACTTTTTATTAAGTGTGTACTGAATACAAACTTCGCTGACATCATTTTTACTTTACATAAATTTAATACGGCTAATTTTAATTAGTCTAGTGAAAACAACAGACTTTTCTACAAGATCTAAGCTAGATTTTGGTTTTCAATGCATTATTTGAATAAATATTGATACTTCTAAAACTCACTGCATGTTATCCATCAATAAAACAAAACGATTAATCATGGAGCATAGCATTCACAATATGAGGTTTTGACGGGTCTCCTTTTAGCTGGATATAGTTGAGTATGTCTCCTTTAGGTCGAAATTTCTTTTGATTCAGAAAATGGACCATGTCGATCACTAAATTTGGGCAAATACAAAATAAAATATGTTTAGGTAAACCAGATAAATACAAATTCAATCTAAGTGAATCTAAACAATGCTAAATATTCCTCATAAATTAATGGTGGTAATGATGGTGGTGAGAACTAGTTTAGACTCTAAATAGAGAAATAAATATCCAGACTTACTTGCAGTTTCTCCTTGCTTCCTTTTTTGAATATAAAATGCACCACTGTACGTTTCATCAGAAAAATTTGGGGGAGTCTGGTTTTCGAGCTTGACACATGCCGGAATATATTCTGTAATAAAAATATAATATTTCAATGTTTTAGTGGTTTTAGTTAATATTTTAGATTTATTGTTAGAGGAAATATTTACGATAACTCATTCAGTTTTAAAAATACCTGCAAAGATTGCGATGCTGCCTTCACACCCTTGAGGGTTCAAGATTGCACATTTTTGGAATTCCTTTTCCAACGGGTATCCATCCCCCAAAGACGAGAGGGAAAGAAACCAAATAAGGGTAAAACGACGTCGTAAGATAGACATTTTCCATACAAGACTGAGACTTAAAATTTGCTGAAGAAGTGATCTAACGAATTCGAGCAGGTAGCGTGTGTGACTGTGCGATTTCGAAGGTTGATTGCAGGTATTTATAGTCAGTGAGTCAGTTTTAGTCTTTTTTATCTTTTATCTTTAAAACAATGCTTTAGATATATCTTGATATATTTGGCTATAGATGTATCATGAGAAGAATTTCATTAAACCAGGCCAATTATTCGTTCACTTTGTAGCTTACATGCAAAGCTTTCAAATCGTCAACTTACCTTTGACAAAAGTACTTAATAATAATTTAAATAAATTTCATTTCCTTCAGTTTCTGAATAACCTTTAATCAAATGCTAAACGCCTACAGATTTTTCGAAGTGAAGTACCTTCCATCTTTACAACTTAAAAACTACAAAATACTAAACACGTGCAAGAAAATCTTCCAGACGTTTCCATCTTTGAAAAGCACGATTGCTATAATTACCGATTTTTAAGGTTGAATTATAAAAAAGCGAACTGCCAGAGATCTGTTTGCTGATAAATTTTAATAGATGACATCAAAATGAATCATAATATGTTTTATGAGGAACTAAAAGTGTTTAGGCCTACAGCTTACTAAACTATTGTCATTTTATTTCATATAATTATGTATTTAAGAAGTAAAAAAGGCTGTTTCATCACGTTACCCATGAGCATCAAATAACTATCTTCATTGTGTGTTCTTACAACCAGTGTATCCAGTTTTCAAATTGCTAATGCGCTCAGTATATGTGGCAATTTTTTCAGGGGAGAGGTTAAGCAGTTTGTAGACAGCCCTTAAAGGATGTCCAAGATGTAGTGATAGTAACAAGCACAAAGTATCAAAACTTCCATCGTCCACCATTTTAAAGTGGAAAAAACCACTTTTGTCCAGTGGATTATAGACACCTGCCCAATAGACACAAATACCTATAAAATCAAAACTTCCGTGTCCATCCCAAATTTTGGTGGAAAAAACCATTTTTGTCCACCGGAAGAAATTGATTGTCCACTGGACATGTATACTCTGAACAAGCAGTGGCTGAAATAAATTTTGTATTTCAAGGGGAAAGTATCTCAGGTAACTGAATAAACCATTGTGCCGTGATGAATTTCCCTCGCTATAACGTAACTTTCTTGAAAGTGTTGTAGTATGAAAAGTTCATTAATAGCTAGTTTTTTAATAGTCACAAAAATCACGCAGCAAGTAATAACATTGTATTGTGTTAACAGCATCACGTGTCTGCATCATCTTCTTCTTGTTTTGGCATTAGGATAATTGCATTACAAATGTAGAGGGCTCTCAAGACTTCTCAAAAGCCTTCTTTGAAAAATCACTTAGTCACTTGAGAATATAAATAGTACATAACATTGTGTTCCTTTGTATTAATGCCTTTAACATGATATATATGTTTTTATGAATATACACTGTATACATAACAAAAGTTTTACACAAGCTTGGCTTGGCTCAGGTTGGACGAAAAAAATTAAAAGTTTTCTTATTTTACCGCTTAATTTAGTTTCCATACCCCTGTGTTTTAGGAGAATAAATTGTCATCAAGCTATTCAAACCCAATTATCTTTCCACATATTACTTTACAATTCAAAATTTTGACAACTTATTGTTCTTGATGAGATGATTTCTTATACTACTTATAAAATTGTCAAAACACACTCTAAAATGTCTTCATTGTCTTGTGACAAGACTCTTGTCATCATCCTTGATTTAGTCTAAGCATCCCATAATAAGCCGTATATATAACTGCCATAAAATTCCGTATTACGACGATATGAATTTTGGGGTCATTGGCATGAATCACTTTTGCATGAAAAAGGTGGACCATTCGAGTATAAAGAATAACTGTTTTACGTATATCCACTGAGAATACAAGATGATTTACGCGCTGAAACTTTGCAACATCTTTGCCATTCAATTTATTTTATCTCTTAATACTGTTCTATTTACTTTAGCAATAACGATAAGACGATACGTTATCATTGGAAAAATGTTCAGGACTTTACCTTGCATACCCTCAATTGACGCTTAAATATTCATTGCATCCATCACCATTTAATTTTGTTTCTTTAAATATAAAAAAACTCTTGAACTGTCCAAACTTCCTTTATTAATTAAAACGTTTTTAAAATGTTCTTTATTTTGCAATAAATGAAGATCTCACTTCGTCCAAGGGTGCGGGTGTTTGCTTTTAAACCAGTGCCATGAGAAAAATTTGCGCATTGTCAAGTTCTAAAGAAATCAAACGAACTCTTTGAGGATTTTGTTATTTCACGTATTCCAACATGTATTTTCCCACTTAATATTTGTTCTGTTAAAATGGAAGAGCAACATCTCAGATTCATAAAACAAGCCTCAGAAACCCCAATGTGTGGTTACAAATTTTCTTTCAAAACTCGAATCTAAATTTTAAAACTTCATTTTGAACAAATTATATCCAACCATTGTGTAATTACGGCATCATGTGCTCGAAAAGGTTTCAGTATATTAATGAGTCTTATATTTCTCATGCAAATAGTAGCATTTCAAAATTTTTTTTATTCCAAGAAACCACATAACTTTTATAAGGAATTGTCTGTGTTTTTATGACACGCTTATTATAAAATTAATGAAAATAGTTGATTTTAACTGCCTACTTCAGCTTTTTAGGATTTGCACAGGATATCGCATATTTATTAAAAAAATGCAATCCTAGTTACCGCTGTTTTTTTTTCATTAAAAATGAAAATACGAACCGAAGAAGTTTATGGCATGAATTGCGCAATGTTGCGTCATGTTTTCCTCAACTCTTTCCAATCTTACATTGTTGGTTGCAATGTGATGAATCAAAAATCTCAAGATGTCTCAAGACCGTTCATTATAATATTTTATCCCATAACACTTCTTTGTTTGTCTTCTAATGTAATTACAAGTTTATTTGTCTTTGGCACGTGAGTCGCAATTTCCCCGTATCCTAGTAATATAATCAAGAAATGAAGATTTTTATGTGTTAGGTGGTCTAGATGTTTTGGTCCTAAGAATAACTTCCTGTTACATGATTTACGTGCAAATTTCGTTTCGGTGTTAAATTTTCATCTGAATAAGAACACCAGTCCATTTGCAACCTACTAATTAGCCTCGTCGGTTTTAAGCGAAATTGATATAATATCATCCCAAACTCTCAAAATATTTTCACAGTTCTTAATCCCTCAGTTAGTGTTAAAATAGCTCCTTTGATGCAGGAATAAAACACATAAATTGAGATTTTGTCCTTCATATTACTGTTTGTTCAAAAGCACCAATAGTAGTTGACTAGTACGAGTAAGAAAAAAAATTCTGTAGCTGATTATGACTTATGAGCAGAAATGATGTTCTGCTTGGATAACAAATCTTCTGTTCTAATTTTGCAGAGACTTGTACCTACATCCGCTACAATATACTTTGGGCTCAAGGGTCAATTAGTTGCATCATGGATCAATTACTGTTCTGTGAAGGTGAGTCAGTTCTGAAAACACTTACAATACTTTTAATCAACAGTCAAAAAAATTTAAGACGTACTTATTGTACTTGAGATATGATTATTTTAATCATTGGAATGAATTTCAATTTAGCGCTTTTCATATAATTTCAAATTAAGCGCATAGCTTCCATAGCGGATCAGATAAAAATTGAAAAGTTCAGTGAATTCCTTTGTTAATTTAAACGTTGAATTAATTATTTATTCATACGTTGGTAATGACGAATGACCAACGCATATTACTGGCAGTAGCCAAGGAAAAAAACTATTTTGATGCCTCTGATAAATGATAATATTAACAGATAAATGTGTATGAATGGATGCAAGCGTCTTGTGAAGAAATTATAATATTGAAATTTAGATCTTAATATCGGCCTAATAAATTTTTGTAGTGAAAGTCTCATTATGTTACCTGATTTTAATTATTTTACATTTTTCAGATTTGGGTCATCCAATCAAACATTTCATCTCAAGAACACGCACTCCATAAGTATTCTTTAAAATTTCTGTCCTCATTTCTGTTTTATAACAAAAAAATATATTAAAATAGCATTAAAAATTTGTGTAATGTCACACCTCTATGCCCATCAGTAAATTGTAGGATGTTGCAATATGTTATGTAATGCTAAAAGGTTAATACGGATACTCATTAGTTGTAATAAGGGTAACACACAAATTGTATGTGTTGATATTGATGCAATTTATATCATACAAATTTGTGTGTGAAAACTAAATTATTATGAAACGGAACAATGCGTTTTATTCGTCTCTAAGGCTACAACGAATTAATAACTTGTGTAGTTCCAATCTCGGGAAATGATAAAAGCGACATTCTACCATTGCCAATGCTGCGAAAAGGAGCATTGGCATTTCTCATATCTTTCGCCATTTTCTTGAAGTATAAACATGGTATATGTATTTTCTGCTTTGATAATAGTAGCATAGTGGTAACTAAGTGCAGTGGAGGTTTTCATTACATTATTCCAACATTAAATATTAGTATGGTTGTGTTTACCCTGGCATCTTTTATTTCTCAAAATGCATATTATGCAAAACTTATTATGCTGTTATCAATAATAACTTACACGATAGATAACAGACATAGTTACCAATCTCAACTAATTTGCAACTAAGTTTTCCATCTATAAAATTAGCTAGCTTAAAAGATTTCCTTACAACTTTATTACAGGAACCCGAAAAAATTGTATTTTTAGAATTAAAACCAACAGTTTGGTCAGCATTTTCAAAACAACAAGGCTTCTCTAAAACAATCTAAAAATGGCAGAGGCTAGAAGCATACTACTTGTTTGTCTATTCTTCAAAAATATCCATGTAGGTACCATTCTTACATTACAGATTTTCTGGATTAAGAACAGTAGAAGATTATGTTTCATGCAGACAACTATTTTCTACCTTCCCAAGTTCATTTATAATTGATACATTTTAACATGAAATAACGATTCATGATTTTTTCCACTCATTCATTATAGGGTTGGCACTCATTCACTGAAATCGCCTCCTGCAGCTACGACTCCTTATAACAAATTTTATAGAAACTGAGACCAGAATCTAAATCATGTAATGTAAGAACGTTTGTAGTGAAGAACGACCGGAAGTTTTCTTTCACCGAGGGAATTTCATATAGACCCTGTTTGAGCTTAAATAAACAAAATTTCAAATGATTAATGAAATGTTATTTTAATAGCATTTTTATGAAAGATAAAAAAAGATAACTGTTTTTATTTATTTTGTCTCATTTGAAGATCAGATCCACACGACTTCATTATTTGACTCTTTATTTAAGACGTGCTCAAGCATATTTCTTTGATCATAAGGAAATGTGAAAGTTTCATGGGAAACCTTTTGCTTAAGAGCAGATGAAAGCTCTCAGCAACTATTATCCTTTTCTCATGTCAAATCTGGTCATCGTGTAAAAATCCCATGCTCTGCTTTACGTCAAAGAAAGATGACATGGTGTAAATTCATGCTGTACTTGTTACTGTTTTCCCACTAGATAATCTTAAGTTTATCTCAAGCTTTTTAGCACATATGGACCTAGAAAATGTTAAGATTGTGAAATGAGGGCAACTAAAACGACACTTTATTGTTATTGTTAATGTCTGTGGTACTGGTTTATTTACGCGGATATGAAAAATATGTCACAAGCAATTTAATAAAAAAAATTAGTAAATGTGTCATTAACTGTTTCAAATTGTTGAATTGCTCCATCATCCAAAAAATTGGATTGTCTCATCAAATAATTGATTTTTTTTTCGAAATAGATTCGGTCATCAGTCATCAGCCAACTGGCTTTAATTGTAGTTACGTGAAAATCGTGATGTTACCATGTACATTGTTATTAAATAGGGTAATTTAGAGTACATTAAAGATTTTAAATACATATTTCAGTGGATTTGGCACAATTTTTCATATTTGGGTGACTGAATTATAAATACTCATCTCTATAACACTTTCTTGGTTAAAATTTAATTGAACATATGATTTGCCACTTCAAAGGGATTAAAGTCTGGAATGATAAACAATATTACAAAATTTGGTCAATTATTCTTAAGTACTAATACATTCGCAAGACAGCTAGATTGGCATGAGCTAACAATTTAACCTGTTATATAGTCAGTAGCATTTCTGAAGTTTATTTACACATGTTCTTCAGCAACGGCAACATCCGCATCCGCATTTTCATTATTAGCTTGACAACGATTATTATTTAAAACACAAAGAATTCTTGTATTTACTCTTCTAAGAGATCTATTTGGGACATTTCGGCGGGCCTAATGACGGCTATAGGATCGGCGGATAGCTTCATGAACCTCGTTGCAGTTTAAAGAGTACACAATCGCCACCAACGTGCCCTGAAATAAAAAAAACGAGATAGAATATCATGTGTAATAATTACAAATGGAGTTCGAATATACCTGTGTTGATCCAAATACTATATTTATTGCGTAAGTCTTTGTGTTGTATTCATCTCCCGGATTGTAGAGAAAGAACAAATTGTTCAAGCCCAGTATTGGGAAGAGAAAAAGCATCGCTTTTGCTATAGATCTACCAGAAACAAAAAAGTTAATAGACTTACGATTAGTTTAAAATAGTACTTAACACAGATGACTTATAGAAATACATAACTTACATGAGTTTAGAGAATTCAGTCTGCTGAATATTTCTTTTCGCTTTTGTGCAGACGATCCAAGATACATTTATTACTACCAATCCATTAATCTGCAGACCATTACACATTAATCTATTTTATTACCACAAATTTAGGATTTAATTACATTTTTTAGTGTAATATATTAGATTTACCGCTACTGCCACCTTAGTCGGCAAAAGTATGATCCATATCTCACTACTTTCCGCATATCCTTCCCAGCAATCCCCAGGGTAGTTGTTAGACACCAGAACAATGACATATATCAACAGTAGTATGATTGGTACAACTAAAATAATTGTAAGGTTAAAAAAGTATATATTTTTTCATTTCAAATTTGGTTTATCTTTTAAACAGAAGAATGGAATATAATATTTATGAAAAATGCTGCTGTTGCTTACGCCATCCAATGATGTAATATTTCCTTAGTCTCCTTCTGCTATTAACGGGTAATACGTCAGTTGTTAGCTTTCCATTAATGTACAAACCCTGTGCTAACATCCAGTACACAGATGCAATAGTGGCATATAAATGAGCCACTAAAACACTTTTGCAAGCAATACTCTGTCAACATTTAAAGATATATTTATTACGATTCAGTATATTTGAGTTAGCTCTTTAAACATTAAATTAAAATTATCAACTTCTGTAATTTTTGAAGGTATCAACATTCTGTCAAAATTTGGCAGAGCACTTACGTTGTTACTGTAGTGGCTTTCTGTATTTAGTACATGCTGCACAGTAAGAATCAAGTAGACCACGTGGCGCAGGAAAAGAGAAAGCATTAACTGCACATGAATCTTGATACGTTCGCTCCATACGCTCCTGTTAAATTGCAACACGCATTTAGCTCTCCTCAAATATCATATTTATAGTAAAATATATTTAAACAGCTAGTTGTGGAAAGCAAAGGATATAAATTCTTACCTGAATATGAATAAAATTAGCATCGCAAAGCCTAACAGTACAAGAGACACAATAGACCCATAAAAGAGCATGTAGTGAACGAAATTTATCAGTTTCGTATCTTCCTGTAATATGAAAGACATCATGTTTAATGGATTGTATGAACCGTTGCCATATATTTTTATATTCTCGACAGTTCTGCTTTGCTACCGAATTTTCTTCAGATGATTGCAAAGTCTCAACACACTCAAGATATGTGGTTCCCTTTCCAAGAGCCCATGTTCCATTACTCAGGCAAATACGAGTGGCATAGCCTGCGTATGAAGATTGTGAAGTGCTTATCTTAGTGCTTAGCAGTATCATGAGTGACCCATAACGGTCACGATTTAATTTTATGTTTGTTCACTAAAAACCTGTGAGATTACGCTGATGCTCTTGAAGAAAATCTTCAAAAACTTCCGAGCAAGGAAGTCTTATAACAGTTCCTGCTTGGGTGGGAGGCCAGCAATAAACATGATCCCATTTTGTTTTGCAGAACACTCCTATTAATAATTAGGAGATGAACAAAAAATGCTACACACTATGCATTCAACAGACAAATATCTTGTTTCAGATTCAAAATTTCCTCCCTTAAGTAATTAATAACGATATTGAGTAATTTCCATTAGTATAATTCTGAAAATGGTGTGTTTATTAATTAAAATACAAAAACGTAGCTACATAAAGTATTATGATCTTACCTTCATCCGTGTTTTGTTCATGTTCATCAAGCCACTGCCTCAAGAAACATCTCGCTTCAGAATTGGATTCTGCATTAGCAACTTTAGTCCATTCCCAATCACTTAATGACTCGAGATTATCTAGCGTTCCATTGAGTAGTGACAAAACCCTTGTACTTAAAGTACTATTTGCAAAGTTGTTGAACAGAGTATTAGCAAAAGTGCTTCCTTCTTGTTTCTGCATAACGAAACAAGTGAGAATCGCTATTCGCCCCAAAAAATACCAAAATTCACGTCCTCCAGCAGTGTTCGCTCAAAATTGCTAAATTTTTGAAGATCTATAATTATTTTAACCCGAGTGTACTCCACTGGCGCAGCCAGCCCACCGGCCAGGGGGGGGGGGCAACAGTTCGAAGTGAGTTAGGAATCCTGTATGTAAATCTTTCGACTTACATGCACAATTCTTGAAAACCTGCTAGCTTTCAATTTAATTATTTTGTTAATTAGAATATTTGAATGATTCGAAAATTTCGAAAACATTTTTGAAGTTTTAAGAAATTTAAATGAAATTTTGAAAGTTTTAAGGAAATTTTGAAAGATTTTTTGAAAGTGTTAAGGAAACTTACATGAAATTTTGGAAGTTTTAAGGAAATTTTGATGGAATTTTGAAAGTTTAAAGGAAATTTTAATGAAATTTTGAGAGTTTTAAGGAAATTTTGGGAGTTTTAGGAAATTTTGATGGGATTTTGAAAGTTTTAAGGAAATTTTGATGAAATTTTGGAAGTTTTAAGGAAATTTTGATGAAATTTTGGAAGTTTTAAGGAAATTTTAATGAAATTTTGAGAGTTTTAAGGAAATTTTGGGAGTTTTATGAAATTTTGATGGAATTTTGAAAGTTTTAGGGAAATTTTGATGAAATTTTGGAAGTTTTAAGGAAATTTTGAAGGAATTTTGGAAGTTTAATTGAAATTTTGAAGAAATTTTTGATGTTTTGAGGAAGTTTTAATGAAATTTTGAAGGAATTTTTTGAATATAATTGAAGAAAATTCGTGGACAGATAATGAAGGCTGCAACTACCCTTGTACAAAAATCGCATTTTTTGCTATTTTAGCCGCTTAAAGCTGATATAGATTGAGGCATTATGAAAATTTGGCCATTCGTGACTGAAATTAGCAAACAAAGCCAATATTTCATGAATTTGTATAGGAAATTTAGATAAAATTTGAATTCTCGAACCAAATTTGACGCATTTTGCACAAAATTTTTGAAAAATAGCTTAGTAAATTGATTTATGATTAGAAAATTTTTTCTTTCCAAACTCCAGGGGGGGCCATGGCCCCTTTGGCCCCCCCCTCCCTGCGCTAGTGGTGTACTCGACCTATTACAAAATGTTTACTTAACTTATTTCGAACAGTTTTTATTTAATCATTAACGAAGTTTATAACTCACTCAATAACTTTTTACCTTCATAGAAATCAAAGTAATTTTTATTATTATATTCTGATAGCACTACTGTGTGAAAAATTTTATTGTCAGAAACTCTGACTACAAAGCGGATTTTTTTTTTTGATATCATGACAGCTTATTCCATAACAAAGATGCGTGCAATGTGGTATGCTTTCAGATATAGGTATGTAATCTGAAGGAGATAGATTCAACCTGACAACTCGACAGACAAAACCCTACTATCTATCGCGAAAATCGAGCGAGGCCTAAGATTATATTATCAGAAACGACAGCTTTCCCCAACTTGGTATCCTCTCATTTCGTATTAGTATTCTTCCGTAAAACAAGTGGTGGTATTGCATGCTTACATGGTGGATCCTACAGTATGGTAGCGTCTGTCGTTTGATCTGTAATGAGATCCATTTTATTTCCTAGATGCTAACTCACACCTTTCACCACGAAAGCTTTAAAGGTGTTCAACTTATGTAGGAATATGAAATTCAATAATATCTCAAATTCGTAAATGAAACGACACTAAAAGCTTTCATTCGCTTTCGCTACAAAAAACATGTAGTTTTTGATGGGTGAAATTTATTTGTAATCTGGATACATTCTATAGTATATGTATACCGAGAGCACTGCATGTGCGGTTTAGTTCTACTCAAAGGCAGTAGCCAACAAATGATAGTCATTGGATGTTGGCAATTTAATTTACATTAGGACGCTTTCTGTCAACATGGATATCACCTAGTCAGTATTTCCAAATAATTATGATGGCTAGTGCAGTATTTCAGTCTCTGAGAAAAGTATACTATTAAATCGTTATTTTAGATGAGTGATCTAATGCGGTATATTTTCTATCGTACTAAAGTAAATAAAAAAGGCATATTTATCTGGAAAATCCGCACATATTACGAAAATATAAGTTTACTGAAATCAAATGTTTTAATTCTAGGCTGTATTTGTTTACAGGGAAACTCTTTGATGTATGATTAAAGCTGCATTTGAAAAATAATTTATATAAATCCTTGAAGCTTCGGAATCCTTTGCAATAATCTATGAATTTGAATAAATTTCATTTGTACAAATATTTGTCAGATTTCTATTGTCGCGGTTTATGGACAGCAGGATTGAGTTGGTAGAAACATTTTTAATTTACATAAAATATTGAATACTTTATTTTTAAATACGCAACGTCATTCCATTTTTGTTTAGTATTTTGAGAATAGAATTCGAATTGATTATGCATTTCTGCCTAAGTAATTATAGATTAGCGTGTAAGTTGAGCTTCCACTGGTGAAAGTTATGATTTCAGGTTAGGTTTTGAATATTCATCCGGTTATCTTTTCATGTAGAAATTAAAATGAGGTTTTGTAGATAAAAGGTCATTTTTAAAACGATTTTTAGAATTTTTACACGTCGCACCGGAAGAGAAAAAAGTTAAAATAGCGAGTGAAAATAATTAAGTTACTCATTGCTTTTTTGATCATTGTTGGATCACAATTGTTTCAAGAAGTCTCCCGTAAAGTCAAAATCCAAGTTACTTGTTCAATCAATTATTAACTTGCGACTTCAGGAGCTAGTTACTAGGAATGGCCGAGGTGTCTGTCCGTCTGTCTGTCTGTCTGTCTGTCTGTCTGTCCGTCGCCATTTCTTGTTTACACGATAACTTCCGAACGGAAGCGAATTTTTGAATTCTGTTTGTTCTAATGGCTTTCCCATCATTAAAGCTTGGATAAATTCGAAAATGGGCATTAACCGTCAATGGAAACCGTTAAAAACCGTTATAACGGTCAATTTTTGCACAATCAACATGGGGCATGTGAGAGCTCATTTGAGAGCACTTTCATCACTGATCATTTTTCACATGAGCTTTATTCGAAATTTGTAACGGTTTGACCGTTGTAACGCTTTCAAATATGTTCAACGTTTAGACTCTCCTGCCTAAACGGCTGCGAATTTTTGAATTCTGTTTTTTGAAATGGCTTTTCCATCATTAAGGCTTGGATGAGTTCGAAGATGGGCATCAACGGTCAACAGAAACCGTTAAAAACCGTTATAACGGTCAATTTTTGCACAATCAGCATGGGGCATGTGAGAGCTCATTCGAGAGCACTTTCTTCACTGATCATTTTCCACATGAGCTTTATTCGAAATTTGTAACGGTTTGACCGTTATAACGCTTTCAAATATGTTCAACGTTTTTTCTCTCCTGCCTAAACGGCTGCGAATTTTTGAATTCTGTTTTTTGAAATGGCTTTCCCATCATCAAAGCTTGGATGAGTTCGAAGATGGGCATCAACGGTCAACAGAAACCGTTAAAAACCGTTATAACGGACATTTTTTGCACAATCAACATGAGGCATGTGGGGTATCATTCGAACGGGAATTTTATAGGGGGTGCAAATTATACAATTTCAAAATTTAAAAATGTTGGGTCAAATGGTAAACAGCGCTTTTTATGGTCTCATTTTGCCCAACTTTTATTATTTTCGCAAAATCAAAGCAAATTATTTAAAAAATTAGCTTCATAATCGTCGCAAGTTCCCTACATCCTGTTGTCAGGTTTATTTAATGCCAGTTTGTGTCGTTGGAGCACGGTTGATGTGATAGCATTAGTTCACAAGTATGATTTTGTGAAAACCAAAACCAAGACTCAAAAGTTTCTAAATTTGGACCGCTAAGATTTGTCCAGCTTTTTTTCTGGTACATAAGCATGGAAACGTTTACGTGTTTAACTCCTACATACTAAAGTTCAAATATTGTCCACTATCACGTCATAAACAATGCTGACATGTACATATCATAAGAGAAGAAGCGAAATCACCCCGAATATTTATGTATGTTGTGAGAAAGGAGAAAAATTGTCAGGATTAAACACTAAAACGTTGATTGCACTGTCCCGTGATTGAAGTAGGAATATGGATAGGCGTATACGTCGACGTAGCATGTGTCCACGTCCGACTTGGTGAGGTCCAAAAATATTTCTTGCACTTGCTTCGGTCCATTCATTTCATTACCAACGAAGTAGGTTTATCAAGTACTTGAAGTGCCGCTGAAGTCCAAACGCGTGATGAAAAATGCATTCACTAGACACGGTATCGGCAAGATGGCAAATGTTATAGAAAGATTATGAGACGAACAGACTGACGAGACAAAATATATTGAATTGATTGCCGGATGTTCTTTCGTTTTCACTCAGAAACTACTTTACTTTAGAAATATAACTGTATGTGTTCCACATCATCAAAATTTTACTACCAAAAATCTTAGGGGAAATCTCTTATAACCCTATTATGGTTTTACTATTTTTTAAATTTTCTGCTCTACAATGTGGGAATTCATTTAATGTAAATAATCATATTTATTCAGTCAACGAGTTCGATGTTTCAAAATTACTATGATGATTTATGATATTTTCCTAAACACTCAAAAAAGAAAAACGATTGCCCAAAAAATAGCAGATATTTTGGTAAAAGTTACATTTTAGTAAAAGAAGTCAGTAGTTGGCTTCTGTAATTATCCGTAAATAAATCTTGTTAAACCACGTGGGGATAACGTAGGTGAATTGGTACATTTAAGTGACAAACTCTGACCAAAGGTGGTCAAGTGACGAAGTATGACCAAAGGGGGAAAACAATCCAATTTTAAAAAGCGGTGAAAACGGTAACCACTCCTGACGTTTGACCCCGTGACGTTTGACATCTTTAACCTACTCGCCCCAAATTCAATAGGGGTCTTTTTCTTGACCTAAAAGACCTCCATATCAAATTTGGTCCAAATCGAACAACCGGTTCTCGAGATAAATGTTTAACCCCGTGACCTTTGACCCCTTGGACCTACTGACCCCAAAACTAATTCTGGTCTTTTCCTTAACCCAAGGGACCTCCATACTAAATTTGGTCCAAATCGGTCAAGCGGTTCTCGAGATATCGTGTGGACAGACAGACTGACGGACAGACAGAGGCAACAATTGCATAACTACGATTCATCTACGTAATAATTTGCTAAACTTGAGTGGCTTACCATTAAGCATTAATAGCTAATACACGTTAGCCGCAAAAGCCAATTGTGTGTTGGCATGTTACGATATGATGTATTACTTCCATAACAATTTCGATTTAAAGTCGGGCAAGGAAAATCTTCAAAATTGCTCTGCAGCTGAAAATTATGAATCTCTACTTACACAAAATGTATACTGATATCACTTCAAATAATAGCCAATATAAAACTCATCTTTGAATATGCATTTAGTAACCTTTCAATTAATTGGTGATCAATGACTATAACTCCTTCTTTGGTAAAGAAACACCTGATACTAGAAAGCCTTTTTATTACAAAGATCATTAGAATTCAACCATAACTCAAGTACCACCTACATCTGGAGAAAACAAGGGCAACCAGAATTAATTTGCTGTTCCAGATTTCGGAAATAAAAACTGGGTAAAAATTTATTGGATAAGCGGGCGTGACGCTGCTGCGGTCGATAAAAAATGGCATACCGGATTTCCAACATTAATTAAAATATAAATAGCTGATAAAAAGGCTTACATCGTGATAGTTATGTATTGTGCTGTAAACTTAATTGAAAGTTTTCTCATTGTACTGAAAGCAGGAAGGATGTAAATTAAGTTCTGAAATTAATCAATGCTATTCTCAGTGTCTCACGCAAGCTTACTTGTAGGCAATTTTCTAAAGCTGAGTACCGTATTTGCTCTAATTAATCCCCATATTCAAATAATACCCCATCTCTAATAATTCCCCACTCTATACCAGCGATTTTCGCTAATTCCCCACTATT